>JXPH01076499.1:0-11245 GCA_001014845.1 Mochlonyx cinctipes | reverse complement strand
TATCCTAATACAAACTATTGAAAAATCTAATCAATAAATTTTTTCTAGAACTTACGCCAAAAATCTCTTAAAACAAAAAAATCTCTTCCTCTTCAAATGAAATTCAAACTCCATGTAAATCAACTATTATTGATTGATTGTTTATGCATGTAATAGCATTTAAATTTTTTTTCTCCCTTCCCTTCCTAAAGGCCCTAGGGACTAGCCATAACTGTGCCGAAAATCAATTTATTTTAATTTTTGAAGAAAAAACAGCCCAACCAAATTTGGATTATGGTGGACTGCAATCTTTCAACAAACCAATCCACAGTTCTGGCCGTGTGACCAAGTAGCATATATCAGGCTTGAACCTCTATAGCTTTTTTTGTTACAGTGAGAGCTATGCTGTTTCATACCCTGCTGGCCATACATAAAAACGTGAAGTCCCATATAGTTCATTGTGCCCTGCCTCTGCACAGAACTATACACGCTGTCACGTTTCCAGTCTGACCAGAGAGAGTCTGTGGAGGGCATGAAAAAGTGTTCTATAACATCTCCAAAGAAGAATGTTGACACTCCTTCCACATGGCCACCATAGTATCGAAAAGCACCTAAAAAATACGATGAAATTTAACCTATACGTTACCCAGTCACACAAACAGAACCATGGCAGAAGAAACATTAAAATTACAAAAAAAATCTCTTAAATAGGAAAAATTCTCTTCCTCTTGAAATAAAAATAAACTTCCATGTGGATCAAGTATAAAGCAGCAAGGATTAAATTTTTTGCATGAAATTAACAGCTTTGCTGATTCAGGATAATTGGGATAAAACCTCGGATGAAACTAAGCTTGGTCAATAATAATTTTCATAAAAAATATTCTCTTATTAGTCTGTGCAATCTAAATTTTGAAGGCATTTCAATAGAAGAAAGCTTAAAATTGGTTATCGGGGTTTTTTGGGTTGCTGAACACGAATCTGAAGGGTCCGGCATTATTCGGAGATAAGAACCTGAACAAAATGGCCTAAATCCGGTTTTACCAGTTCCATTGAAACATGGTCCATGGGCGGATCGTCAAATCCGATCAAATTTTAATTATCTTGGTTTCAGTCTTTCAGGATATTCGAAGGAACCAGCATAACTTTACATTTAAAAAAATCGATATATGGTGTTGGAGATATGACACCCGAATTATAGAGACCGGAATTCGCTACATCAATAGGGATTCTCTTCACCCTTTAAACTTTTTTCCATTTTTTTCACCAGTAAACTTAAAACAAATGGCATTATTGATTCTGCTACTTAAATACTGAGAAAAAAATACTGTAAACCTCAAATTTACCCTAAAAGCTTCCCAAATATGGGATTTTGTCCAAACTTTCCGAAATCATTGAAAAACTTGTATTTCCATTTAAAGTCATTTTGTCCATACGGTATTTTATGTAGATGCCTGGGACTCGAACAACCGAGAATCTCTTGAATTTCGGTCCAAAATGAACTATTTAAAAAAAAATAGCTTCCAAGTATTGGTAAAAACAGTAGTGCAAAATTTCTGGTCCATGTTGATTTGTATGTGACATTACTTGAACAATAAAATTTAATGGGAAGCAATAAAAAATAGAACAAAAAGTTTTTTTTGTTTTGGGATTATTTCCGTTAATAATTTTTCGGAATTTTGGGATTCTTATTTTCGTGTGGATTCAGCTTTGCGTGGACTTGCTTGTTAAATTACAAAAAAATCTCATTATTGGTCCACCGTATCTCGATGTTTATTATTTTTTCTAAGGTATTCGAAATATTGTTTTCACAATTTACATTACACTCTGAAGACGCCTGACTATTACTGACTTACAAAGAAGTAGAGACTGCTAGCTAAAAAAAAATCCGATAGGGATTTTCAAAAAATTGTTCAGAATAAAAGTTCAAACGCGCTATGTTTTTCTTTTCGTTTGTTTTCATCCACAGTTGCATCATCATCAGTGGTGTTCCATCAAAGAGCTTTATCATTACCAAGCGCTGCTCCTATTTTAAGCAATTCTCATAATCCAAATCATTCAAATACAATAAATAGTTATAATTCAAACCAAACAGTACAAAAACCACTAAATAATAATAGCAATAGTCATCATTTCGTTAAAAATGGCAATATTTTGCCAGTGCACCAGCGGACAAGATCTCTTCCGTTAACCGAAGAAACCGCAATACGAATTACAACAACACACCAACAACAACAAAGCAAACAACAGCAACAACAACTACATCCACAACAGCTGAAATGCTCATGCCATTTCAATGTGCTGAACAAATTCATCTGCCCCATTCACAATCCCAATCAAGACTATCAAAATATGAATAAGTCATGTTCCTTTCTCTTATCCTCATCGCCATTATCATCATCCTCATTGTGCAATAGTAACAATAATAACAATAACGTGCTGAAAGACAATAATAATCTAAATACTACAACGCCATCTATGAATCTAGCGAATAACTCGATGGAAAGTATTATCGAAGACCAAAAGTATTGCCTGATGGACATGAAGAAGACGCAGCAGCCAACTCACGAGGATAAGGACAATAATAATCTTCAGTTCATCTCTAGACTGCTTAAAAGTTCCAACTGTCAAAACAGTAAAATTCTGTTGAACAAACTAACCAACAGTAACAATAGTAACTGTAATACTCAAACAAATAACTCACTCAATCAAAATAATTCAAATAACTCGCCATTGCTACGTCGGGGTCGGAACAATTCATTGCGGAGTATGTATAATTTTTATTTTTATTATTCTTTTCCTATTTTAGTTTTATTCTAAATTATTATTAAAAATTAAGTTAGTCATAATGTAGGACAAATTTTGTAGCTCCTCCACGTAAATAGGCAGCATTATCTAATTTAGTAAATAAAAAGAAGAAGAAAATAAAGCCTTCTTGGAAAATTGTTATTTGCATCTGAAGGATTGTATTTTTTGTGTGAACTTTGTGTACTTGTACTACTATTTTGTGTGATGTTAGTGTAAACGTAAAATTGTTTTGGTATTTGCACATTTTGGTAAGGAGAATTTTACTCCGCACTTTTTACAGCTAAACATAAAACACTATTTAAATTTTTAAGGTTGGTAGTTGTCATCCTGTTTCTAGAATTAGACGCATGTCGAAAATACTTTCTTCAAAATCAAATCTTTTTGATGAAAACTGCAAATTTTTCCTGAAAAATAATAATTATGAACTACCAAGATGGTCAGCGTTTAAATTTTTTGAACTGGAGACGATGAAAAAAAAATCAGCCTAACCCCAGGCGTCCCTAACAACTCGGAAATATCTGATAAAGAGTTAGGTGTTTTCAAAATCTATGTGTCAACACTATGGAACTATCATCAGCTATTAAAATTGGACTTAAAAATGGCAGTATAATGAAATTTTATGCTACAAACATATTGATTTTGGTATTGCTATTGCTGGTTTTGTTGAATTTACAAATTTCGGCTATTCCCAATAAAAGTTAATAAAACACCCACAGTTTTATTCAGAATTGGTTAATAATAAAACATGATAATTCCTTTTCAACACAAAAACAAATTTTCACATCATTGCAGCAAAATTTCCAACACGTCAGAAATATTGCCGGTTTTTGTTGGGTGAAATGTCAAACCGTATTTTTTCGCGTGAAACCCTAATTATAGTGGAAAATAATGTGTTTTAATGTTATGCACACTTAAAAATAATATACTAATGGTATGTTTTTGGCTTCAAACTGTTCAAAAGTGGAGAAATATGGATTTAAAAGTTCGATGCGAAGAAAAGAAATCGAAAGCAAAAACCAGCAATAGCAAAAGCAATATGTTTACAGCATTATATTCACCATCCTCTATCGAATGACACCCCTACTTATCAGACGGTGCAGTCTCGAGACACTTCTTGGTAAAATCTATTTTTTTAGTCCTCAAACTAGAAAAGTATAAGTCCATTGTAATGAATCTGATATCTTTCTTCTGATATAAAAAATAAAACAAGATTTTCCTGAAAAATCCAAAAGTTTTTAGCTGTTTTTCAATGGTCTTAATTTAAATTTAAATCAACTACGTTTATTTAGGTTAAATAATTAAGTCCATTTTTTTAAATTGGATCTAGAAGGTTTTACTTATTTACCTAATCCTTTTCGAACCTTTCCCCTGTTTTTCTTTTTATAAATATTTTTCTTCTTCTAAAACTGCAATTATAATGCATTGCTGCCGCTATTGCTGATTTTGTTGAATATATGAATTTGGATGATTCACAATATCATGTGATAAAACACTCATTGTTTTATTCGGAATTCATTAAAAGTGCAAAAAATATCATTTCCAATAAAAAAAACATGAAACAGTTTTTCACATGATTGCTACTTTTTTCGGTAAAATTTCCAACACGTTTCTGTAGGGTGCAATGTCAAATTATAGCAGTACAATTTGTTTTTGCGCTGAAACCTATAATTTCATTTGAAAATAATGTATTTTAACGTTATGCGGACAAAACTAAAACAAAACCCAGTAGTAGCATTATGATTGCAGCTTAAGGTGCAGACATATTGATTTTGCTATTGCCGGTTTTTGTTTTCGATTTCTTCATATCGAACTATTAAATCCATATTTCTATTTCTCTTATTTTAAACAGTTTAATGCTCAAACCTATTTAAAGCCAACGTTAAATAACTATAATTAGGGTTCGACAGCGAAAAAATAAGTATTGCTATTTTTGACATTTTACCCAACAATACCCGGCAATATTTCTGACGTGTTGCAAAACTTGTGCAATGACGTGAAATTTGTTATTGTGTTAAAAAGTATGAAATTATCATGTTTTATTATTAAAAACTATATTCTTAAGCAATTTTAATTAATTCTGAATAAAACTGGGTGTTTTATTAACTTTTATTGGGAATAGCCGAAATTTGTAAATTCAACAAAACTAGCAATAGCAAAACCAAAATGTTTGCAGCATGTAAGTTTTTTATATTGTAACTGAATTTACATCGAGAAACTTAAATAGATTTAATCCCTACCACGACGAATTTAACGCTAAACGCCAATACATTTTTTAAATAAAAATAAAATAAAATACGTACCCTCCTCAATCCTCATTTACTTCCTTTCTATCATATATTATGATTTACGACAGCTCTTCATAATATCCGTTGAGAGTTGGTCCAATTATTCCTGTATCTATCACATCCTTGAAAAAATTATCGATATACCCAACACATTTTCCACTCTCTTAATACACATAACATTTTCCCTCGTTATTCTGTATAAGTGCTGATTAACGAATCGTAAACACGAGAATTTTCTAAACATCCGCCTTTTTTTTGTTAATTTGATAAATCTTTCCCTCCAACAATTTTGAAGAAATGGGTTTGACAGTTACTTGGGTATCGCCACCTTTAAACGTCGTCATATTTTATGTAGTAAAACGAATATCAATTAAAAAAGCACTTACGCAAAACAGAGAAAGAGCTCCATTACACAATAAATCACTATATTTTGACAAATCTATTAAACGGTTCAATGCTCCTCATCACATCCCCTTAATTCACAATAAAAGGATAAAACGCTAAGCAGAGCGAGAGATAATAAATAAATATGGAGCATGACGCCATGTTATATTTAAAAAATACTAATCCGCCATTTTGTTCATCATCATCATCATCCATCATTATTAATTAATATTATTTAAAAAAAAAAACAAAGCAAGAATCGATGGTGCTTTAAATATACTGTATAAAAACTTATGCTTAGACCAAAAATACAAATTAATTTTTAACTCTGTTCCCAGGTACGACAATTGTACGTGAAAGATGCGACAGTCTTCCTTCAAGAAACAGAACGACGAGCGAAACGAGTGCGCACCAACAGCAGGTAATCATAAATAGTGGATCAATGCCGCCTCCTCGTACAATTCCATCAAACAATCGTCCACACTCGATGTACAACCATCGACACAGTCATAGTCATAGTCCACCTGTACATTCGTCGCCATTAAGTCCGCCATCTGGCGCTTGCTCGACAGCAAGTGATGGCTCGTCTCTCAGCATCGATGAGACGGATAATTTCGTCTGCTTAACACCTGATGAAGGAAATAGTTTTCCTAAAGTTATCAGGTACGTTATAACAATCCCACACTCTCCCCTTAAGCAGAAATATTAATTCCGTTTTTTTTTCTAGTTCTTTAAGCTCTGAAATACCAATACCTGAAGAAAATTCCGAAGAATTTATTTACAATAATTATACAAAAGTAAATCCAAATCAAAGAATTTTCCACCATGCCTACAACAACCATCGTTTCGACGATTATGTGAGTATTTTTCAGGCCTATAAAAAGTTCATCTTTTATTTAATTATTATTTTATAGTCGAGACATTCTAATTCCATATTGCTTCCAACCTCTCAGGCCGCTCGCAGAGGAAGTCCAGCACCGCCTGTCGTTGGATCTGTGGAAGGAAATTACATGGACATGTGCAGTCCATGCGGGAGTTCACCGGGGGATCCTACAAATGGAGGATATATGCCAATGTCTCCTGGTGTTGATTTTGCTAAAGGGTAATTATTACAAAATATTATTAATGATGATTAGAAACCGAAAGTAAATTTTATTTAAAAAATTTCAAAAATCTTTTTAATGAATCTTTTTATTAGGTCCCAATACAAATTATTAACATTATCCTTCCTTCTATCTTACAGATTATACACTGGCAGTTCAAGTGCACACAGTCGTGCTTCGAGCCTCGCAGAAGACACTGTTGACGGCTATGTTCCGATGGCACCACCATCCCACAACGAAGTTTACGTTGATATGGATCCGTCTCACAATTCTCGGAGCATGGCAAACGGTGGTGATATAAGTTCGGCAGCATCAAGCTGCAGTATAACATCAGGAACGCCTTCAACAGATATGCGATTCTCGGAATACCACTTGGAGAAAGTTGTGGCGAGATTCACGCCGAGCGAAGACGATGATGAGCGACCATTGCGAACGTATTCTGTTGGGAGTCGATTGGAGCATAATAAACGAAAGTTACGTGTCGATATGTTGAGCACTGAAAATACATCGAATTCTAGAATACGTGCATATTCCGTAGGATCACGAGCAAAAGTACCTAGGTCGGAATTGTATAAAGGAACAGTGCTTGCTAATGGACAGGTTGTACAAACTGCACCTTTTATTTCTAGCTCGAACGTGCAGGAAAATAATAACAACAACATTAATGCTAACAATAATAACAATAACTCGGGTAATAAAGGGAAGAAATCGTTCAGTGTTCCAATTCTAGCCAACAGAAACCATGGTTCAATAGATCCGATGGACGACTTGATGGAGATCGACTACAGCCACCAATTCTCATCAAGCCCTGAGCCACATAGCAGTACGCCGCTCAAGAAACAAATATCAATGCCCACAAAACCCAACAAGTACCACAATGAAGACTATATGGACATGTCGTGCAACAACAATAATCCTGCATCAGGATACGTTGAAATGCGGCCCGGATATACCACACAGACGAGCAACATGTCGAGTGTTGAAGAAAACGATTATTTGGACATGAAACCTGGTTCGAAGACCACAAGTTCTCCGATCAAAATAATAAACTCGCCGAAGAAATTTAACAACAACAATTATATGGACATGTCGCCGAGAGTCATTTCGTTCGCTTCAACTTCCTCCACGAATTTCAAAAGACCGAAGAATAAGACTAGCTCCGATGACTATTTAAACATGAGCCCGTTAAACTCCACAATCGGAGATAGTGGAAGTGAAGATAAAATCATGATGGAAGAAGACGATGAAGACGCTGAAATTGCAAACACTGTCTTAGCATCAACAAGTGCCCCCGAAGGCTACATGGAGATGTCATGGCCAAAGTCAAAAAACTCACCAAAAAAATCTTTGGAAACCTCAAACAAACCCGTTTCTGATGAATACATCAACATGACATTCATTCGAAAGAGTGGCGGCCAAATAATCAGCAGCTCTAGTGACTCCCGACAAAGCTCCCTTCCCATTGACATTCAAACAAACAACATAAACAACAATAATAACAAGTGCAGATTAGACATGATGGATCCAAAGATTAGTAATACGTCATCAGTAATTCCAAATTTTTTACCATTGACCTCGACGAGTAATCTGCACTTACATCAGGCGAGCGGGAGCAGTGGAATCGGGTACAGTCCGAACAAGAACTCGATGAGACCACGTTGTGATTCCCGTGATAGCGGAATTGTGACGCCGTCTGGAAGTCAGGCGACGATTTTTCCATTTAGTCCGGGAAGTCCAATAAAGCCATTCACGTTGACGAGCGAAGCCTCATCAAATAGTCAGGAAAGTGATGAACGAAAGTGTCTGATGGACGCATCAACTGGCGCAATGAAATTAAGTGAATCTGATGAGAGAGATGACGGGATACAAGCATATGAAGCGACACAGTTGGAGGATTTAAGCAATAATTACGCTGACATGAGTTTGGAGAGGCAGCAAGAGCAACAAAAACAGAAGGCGTCGCGCAAAAACTCAAAGAAAGCAAGCCTAAATTTAATTTTGACAACATCGACGGGTACAAGAACAACAGCCACAGTAACCTCAACGAATTCAGGAGTAGAATATCCTGATTACGTTAATTGTAGCCCTCCTACACCAACAGCTATAGTCACAAAAGCAACCTCCCCCATCGCAGCACATCAGCAGATGTGTGTTGACGACGGAGCAGGAGATTATGCGATCATGAATCCAGCCACAATTCGAAAAATATCCACAACAACAGTCCCTGTCAATGTGAAGGACTGTGTGCCGCCTCTGGTGACTAAAAAATCCAACTTACTTTCAAGCCATCAGATCGGCTTCAAGCCAATCTCGTCTCAGCAGGACGAGATGTTGTTGAACCAAAAGAAAACCTCAAACTCGCCGAAACCTCACTTTAATCGCCAATACTCTGATCGACGTCTCTCAGGCCAAGCAACTTCTTCCACCAACACCGACGGAGAATATGAAATTATAGCAACACAGCGACCAACTTTATCGCGTCCAAATAGTGTAAACAGCGAGAAAATCATCAAGTGTGTCGTAGCCAACCCGAATCGGCCAAGTTCGGCGAACAGCGACCGCCTACCAACGATTTCATCTACCTCGTCGTCAGCTTCCTCAACGTCGACCCTGTGCGAAAGTAAGAATCAAAGCCCGACATCATCCTCCACCATGATTGCAGCAGGTTCACGCCCGGACTCTGTGATATCTCTGACAGATCCACATATCACATCACGGCCACCATCCGTCAGTTCCGAACGTGAGCTTCACTACGCCAGTCTCGATCTACCGCCGTGCGGCCCCATAACAACTCCAGTCGCGTCAGTGTCACCCTCATCAGCCGTTTTGGGCAACAAAATGGACGTAGATGAACTGGCCAAAGCCCAACAGCCCGGCAATGATTCTCTAAACACCAGCCCGAGCTCTGGTTGCACAGCACTACAACCCATAACCTCAGCGTTCACCTACGCCCAAATAGACTTTGTCAAATCTGAACACCTGAAAGCCAGCGCCGCAGCAGCAGCAGCAGCCGCTGCAGCCGCTGCAGCCACCGCCTCAGCCGCAGCATCCGTTCAACCGCAACCACAGACTAAAGTTAAGAACTAACTGCCAATAAATTAAATAGTAATAATTACATTTCATCTTATAATTAAGAAGTTGGGGTGAGTAAATTTAAATTTAAATCTATTACAAAAATTAGTACCTTTAAAAAACACTGAAAAAAAATTGAGGATAATCTTCAAAAAATTCGGATCATAAATCTACCAATCCGGATTCGTAAATTTTAAAGTTCAGGTTCAAAATTCGGACACAAATCTGGGAATTTTATTGAACTTCTCAGAAATATTCATTTATTTTATCCGTATTTGGAAATTTATAATTTGGATCTTCGCCATACGGGATAGTTTCCAGATTTCACATTTTGACATTTCACGTATTCAATACGTGTAAGATTTTTTTCATCGATGAAATCCGGATTTTTGACAGTTTTTCTATTTTAAAATTTTTTGGTTTCTGAAAAAAAGTATCAAGAGTTTTTATTTATTTTAAAAAAAATATCACTTTTACATCTGAGACTTCTGAAAAATCTGGAATACAGTGGATGAATTATTTAAAATTCCTTTTCACTTCCTTTCTCCCAGAATTAATTTTATCCGTATTTGGACTTGTACAATCAGGATTTCTGGAGTATCTATAATTTCAAAACAGTTTAGAATCCGAATTTTTGACGTGTTCGATCCATAAAATTAATGTAGGTACGTAAAAAAATAATGTTAATTTAATGTTATCCGGATGACAATGTTTAAAATTTTCTTCAAATTGTTTTGAGGTAAATATTCCGGAAATCCTGACTCTGAATTTTCAAATACGTATAAAATTAATTCTAGAAGGAGACATAAGTGAATTTCACTTAATGAAAGGCAAGCAATTTTAACACTCCATCCATTTTATTCCTGATTTTCCAGAAATCCGGAATGTTATTATCAAAATTCAAATGATTTTTTTTCTATGTTCAAATTTCCAGAAATCTGAATCGTAAATGTAAAAATCCGGATGAAAATGTTGATATCTGATATTTGTTTTGAATGACTTATTTTTCTCGAAAATCTGGATTGTAAATTTTAGAACTCATCCGGACAATAGAAGATTCCTCAATCTACTTCCGCGAATAATTTAGTTTGTGCAAAAATCTAGTAAATTTACTGCCCCAAAACAAAACCGCAAAATCATACAGTTGAAAAGAGAAAGAAACGATTCAAATGAAAAAAATGCCAAAATAAGCTTTATACTTGATTATTTTTATCATAAACAATACTTTTGTCCTTAACTATACCTATTTGTTTAGTAAAATAATTTTTTATTATTGATAAATATGTATATGTATATGTAAATTATAATATAATACATTATATATGTGTGCGTGTGAAACTTTATATCATTATTATATGTTTAAAAAAGCCGTTTATTAAATTACTATTTTTTCAAATATTATAAAATGAGCAAAAGTTGGAAGTCCTCATCCTATACTCAAAATTTACATTTTCAGCTGTTTTTTTGCTAAAATTAAGTTTTTCATTTTTTATTTTACAAAATTGGTAAAATTTCAAAAGTCTGGCAATATCTAAAATCGTTAGGAATATTGAGCTACTTTAATGCTTTGTAATTTCAGCAATAGATAGGGTAAAACTACAAGTAGTTGAGCGAATT
>JXPH01075707.1:644-11063 GCA_001014845.1 Mochlonyx cinctipes | reverse complement strand
ATCGGAATGAGCTCAAATTTGGAATATAAGCTTATGGCAAGTGCTCAAGAACAGTTCCTATTCTAAATTTGGGATAATATTATCCATTCCTGGAGCTTCCAATTACCAGACTTTCTTGGATAACTCTGTAAATACTTGTCCGATCCTCTTCAAAATTTGCACATATTATCTTTGTCGAAGTCTAAATCCAGTTCCTATCACAAAATATACAATAAATATGATGAAAAGCTACATAATCCACCTTGTGGTTTCCTACGTTTTAAATTAGTTTTCCAACTTTAAACTCAGTCGTGGAAGAGTTTTCCTTGATAAAGTATTGAGTTCAAGGGTCAGTGGACTTGAAAATTTAAAAGTAAACAAAAATAAAACGAAATGTATACCAGGGGAAATCTTTAAAAAAATATGTCCTGTTGTATAGGATGAGTAACGTATACATAAAATCGAAAATAATCCGAAAACTAAAAAGGACTAATCTATTGCTCTATTAAACAAAACTAATAGTTTCATCTACTAAACTCGTCCTTTTTATCCTTTCTAATTTTACATCCTTTCTCCCAATCGTTTTCCATTCCTCAATTTAATTAGTGAAGGTCAGAAAATTAAATAGATTGTGACAAGATAATAAAAGTGTGTATTTGGGTCAACGATTATCTCCCATTGCAAATAAATATAATTTGATTGAAATTTGCATTTTCTTCTATTTTTCCAAGAGACAACAAGAGGATGAGATGAACCCGGCAGGGAGTGTATGTATGGAAAAAATGATATGGTGATGATATTAAATTTCTTTATATGTCTCTTCGGAATACAGATTATTTCCTATTTTTTTCCCATCTATAATTTATAAAAGTGTGAATCTACATAAGGATGGAGGAAAAAAGCTCGAATCTGAGTCTGGTATAATGATAGAATGAGGAATTTAATACAAATTTAAATGATGTGAACAAAATATAAATGTAATGTATGATGGAAATGGAAAATGTGAAAGAAAAATCTATATTTTTTTTTCTTTGCTCTTGTACATTTTTCCGAGATAGATATCCTCGCTCGATGCTTATGTACTGGGGAGAGATGCATGCACAGCACAGTACAGCATATAGATCCTTATAATGTATGTTTTGGAACAAAAATAAAGAAAGAATCTATAAAATATTAATTCTGTGAATGCGCATTAGTTTTTCGCGTTTATAGCAATAAAATCGTAGTCCATTCCATTGGATAAAATCTTTTAAAATATAGAATTATAGGAAAAAGAAAACTGGAAAGAGATGTGATGTATTTCTTCTTTTTATCACATATTTATACATTCATATATTTTATATCTATACACATTTATACATAAATACAATAAAAGGCGTGGCTAATCACTCTATTAGTATAAGTGTCAATTCAGACAAATACATGTACACACATATATAAATATAATATGATATAATAATAATGTATCAATAGTATAGTATGTGGCGACGATATTTTGGATATATGAAGAAAACGTGAAAAAGTGTATCGCGAAGAAGAGAGAAAGAGAGAAGAAGAAAACACGACGACGACTCGAGAGAGAGAGAGAATGAGAGCGAAAGCTCTCCTCAATAAACGAAGTACCCAAAAAACGATCATCATCGCTGCCGCCGCATCACACTGAAGTGAAGTTAAGAGCGAAAGCTTTTTCAATCAAACGAACGACGATCAAAATGAATTAGAGGATAAATAAAATAAAATAAGGTATCGATACACGTCACGCTCATTTTTCCACAACCACACGGACAGACACACGCGCACACTGCACACATACCGCACCACTACATGCAAACGGAAAAAAATAATAACGTCCCATTCATGTCTATGCAAAGAGTAAAAAAGAACTGAAAACACACTCAGCGAGAGCGTAATATGATTGAATTGGATTAGTCAACTCCTGGTATTATACCAGAAAACATCGTTTAGAAAAATTTTCAACATACAATAAACTAATTTAAATACCTTTACATAAAAAAAATAATAAAGAAGAAAAATCAGCATTGCTGATAATTTTATTTATATACAAGGAAACGATATGTTAATTAATTAATTCATGCACCTGATCGATTAATTAATCAATATAATAAATACATAAATAATGAATGAACAGACAATCAATTATTATAATTTGGATTAATATTTTCTTGTGATCGGAAAAAAATAATGAAAAAGTGATTTATGCATTATGATTTTTTACTGTGCAACGAAATAAGAAGATGAAGAAAAGTGATAAATCGAAGAAAAGAAAATGAAAATTAATTGAAGAATAAGAAGAAGAAAAGTTTTGTTTTTCTTTTCTTGTTTTTAAAAAAAATACATATATTTTAAGTGACAAAACTCAAAAATAGATTGTTGCGTGGGACTTTTATGTGAAAAATAGTGAAAAAAATTAAATATTTTGAATTGATTTTTTGTGACTTAATTAACTTCAATAATCATAAAAATTAATTAACAATCAAAATTTTGTTGTTTTTTGCATAATAAAAATAAATGCATTTTATTGCGAATTATTTATGCAACATAAGAAGAAAAAGAGAAAAAACAAATTAAAATCGTGTTTATTTTGAGTGATTTGTTCGAATGAAGCTGGAAAACCTGTTTGATTATTCCATGGCTGAAAAGAGATAAAGAAAATATTTTTTTTTTTTTAAAGAAAATTTTGTTGTGAAAAAAGTGATCAAATGTTTATCAAAAAAGAAAACGAAAGTGTTTGACATCGAACACAGTAGAAATTAAAAAAAATTAAGAATTTTGTGTTATTGATTTAATCACGGCATATCTAACGAACGCACCCTCTTCGGAGGGTTTCAGTGGACTGCAGAGTCTACAAAGCCTGGGTGTTTTGGAGGGCATCAACGCGGCCTCCAAACAACAGGCCCGAATGCAGCCAACAGTACCACAAAGTACGGGGGGCGCTGATATGGACCTCCCAGCTGTACAATCTATGGATTGGTTATTCAAAAAAGAGAAAATATTTCTACTAGCACAATTTTGGCAACAGGTAAGCGTTTTGTACAATTTTAATCCTATTAGAATAAGAAGTGATTCTTATATGACTTCACAACAAAAGAAAATTTAAATTTTCCCCTTTAAAATCAGAGCATTTTCCGGGGTCATGGGAGTACAAGTAATTGTTTAATTGGAATATTTTTTGGGTTAATTAAGATCCTTTTTCAAATTTCTTTTCAATAAAATTATAGTTAATAATCCGGAAGTATTTAAAATTTAGTGACATGACTAAACGAAAATTCATTTTTTTTCTTGTAATTGGTTCGGTCAATAACCGGAGCTGGACTTCAGTATTTTGCACGATTGTATTTAGAAAAAAAATAATTTTTACTTTATTGGATTCACTTCAATTTACTTTAGACAATTTTTGAAAAATCCAATTAAAAAAATTAGTAGCAGTAAAAATAAATTTATCTTTGTTTTTGACACAGTGCCTTGATGCGAATTTTTATCCAAATACTTTCATTGACTCTAGAGTCAAAGATTATTGAAAAATAAGATAAACTTAAAACTCGATTTCTTCAGAAACAAAATTGTCGAAATTCTATTTTCAATTTTATCTTATCTTAAATATCTGAACATTTTAAACTCATGTCTGAGTTATAGTTTTATAACATTTGAATTTGACAAAATTTTCTTATGTTTACTTCTTTGGCATGAAGAAATACGTTTAAGACCCTAGTGAAGTGAAATTTTATGACGAAACGTTGATGTTTAAAATTATGATTGCAGACTGAATCGCCGTGTTTTTATTCTCTCCGCTCATTAGTCTCAATAAAAAATGTATCCATCCTCACTGTCTTGATTAGGAATAACGTACATTTTTAGAAATTTCTTGCTAAAATTATGAAAATATTTACAAAAAAAAAATAGTGCAAAAGTTACAAAGATAATACAATAAAATAATGCAAAAGTTTTCAAAACATATAATTTACAAATTGAAGATTACAAAAAGAATGCAAAAATTTACAAAAGTAATGCAAATTTCACAAATAGTTGAAGGCCTTCCAAAGAGTTCTCCTTCTTAAAATTTTTCAAAACTAATTGGAAGAAGTGAAACCCTTTTGAAAGCACCTTTTTACATGTACATAGTCCACGAAACTCTTTTTAGAGTTCTTTTTACTCTTATTGTTTTTTTAGAGTTCAATTAACTCTAAAAAAGAGTTAAATGAACTATAAAAAGGAGTTCGAGTAAAATATTTTTGGCAAGTCTTAAAAACTTACTTACGTTTGTTTTAAAAATTATAGTACTTATAACAGTGTAGACATGTCTTTTTTTCTTATACTCCTTTTTTGAGTTCATTTAACTCCGTTTTAGAATTAATTGAACTCTATAAAAGACAGGAGGTTAAGTGCGAATTAGAGTAAAAAGAACTCTAAAAGGAGTTCCGGGGTTTATGTGTGAGGTATGATAAATTGCATTATCATAGTAAACTCCTGAATATTTTTTGTTATATAATATTCTGCATTATTTTTATCAACTTTTGATTTTTTTTTTTGAAAACTTTGCATAATTTTTGTAGCAAACACCTACTCAAGTTTTACACTAAATTAGTTGTGACTCAGAGGCTGTTGACTTTGGTTTGATTTTTAAACGGTTTTCTATCAAAAAATAGAAATTTCGAAAAATATTATAAAATTTCGAAGTTTCGTTATGGGTACGCAGCTTTATCAGGGTTTTATTAGACATTGCAATTTTCTATAGCCCTTATCCCAACTTCCACTTTATTTAAGACGCAGTCGTTTATTTTTTTTAAAGTTCTACTGGTAATATATTTTTCCGTACATATACTAGATGATTCCGAGTGTTCTATACACAATGAAAATGAAAACTACTACCTTATAAATAAGTGTACCCTCTAGCCGTTTTACAGATAAATTTACCTGTAACAACAGTTAACTTTACCTGTTAATCGGTGTGCAACTAATATACAAGAAATTTAGACTTTTTTTACTATGTAGTTATTCCAGTTTACCAAAAACAAATTCTTGATCAATGTGTAACGAAAATAATTTGTGCCCTATTGTATAACTTAATCACTTGATTTTAGTTCTTCAAGTTCAATGTTAAAAATATAACTCATAGAACTCATAGAGAAAAATCTAGAAGTAAAACTTTTAGGATACTATTTTACTTTTAACTGTTAAAATTGTTAAATTTCCACAATGTACAAATTTTAAAATTAAACTAATTTTACACACCTAATCTTGATTTTAAAAGAAACAGCATTTTAAAATGTCGATTTTAAGTGGCGAAAAACTGTGGTTTGTTCAGTACGCCACAAATGTTCAACTGTTGCTGATTTCCAGCAACTATGGCTTATAGCTATGAGTTAATATAATGAATAATTCTTGAAGGATGTCTTGTAACTCAGAAAACAAAAGCTAAAATATTTGGTTGGATGGGTCTTTTGAATTGTTTGGCTTTTATGCAAATAAAAATCCAACATAGATTTAGTTTAAGTACTGCCACCTGACATTCCGCCACACTATATGAAAACACGAGTAACGATTTTACCATAGGGCGTTGTTCTGTTTTTATGCAAATTTGTAAAACGTGAATGTTTTCAAAAGAAAATTAGCGTCACATGGTATTGACATTTTATTGGAGTTCACGAATCTCTCTTCAGAACTATTTTTAGTCTAATTGGCACTTAATCGTTAAATTAACTCTAAAAAGAATTTAAATGAACTCAAAAAAGGATTTCAGGCAAATTACTTTTGGAAAGCCTCAAAACTAGTTTACGCATTACATTAAGTTTGACTTAAAAATTATAGCACTTATAGGATTGCAAAAACTTTTCAAAACAGAAGCAAAACTCCTGTTTTGGGTTCACTTAACTCCTATTTAGAGTTAATGTAGCTCTTAAAAAGTACAGTAGGGGTTAAGGGCGATCAAGAGTAAAAATAGCTCTAAAAAGTCCTGTGGATTATGTATGTAGGCTATCCTATCCATTATTTGTATTGTACAGATTGTATCGGGGATACAGGCCTTATATTATCGTTTATTTGGCGGAATGTTAGTGGGCGTGAGCAGTATTATTTTGTTGTGCGTCGGTTTGCTTCTACTGATGGTAGATTTACTGCATTTCTCTTTAAATAGTCTCTGGTTTTGGTTTGATGGTACTTTTTGAATTGCTTGGATTTTATCAACTTATTTTTAGTTTTTGGAAAACTGATTTTTTCAAAAATTATGTCTCTGAAAACCGTTATTAAAGTGCCATTAATTAAACAAACTTTTTAATTTTAAGTAGGTATGTTCTGTTAATATTTTGCAAATACCCTACGGAAACTTAGCGTCTTTCCACGCCTTCTAGACCAAAAATCCTTAGAATTGGAAAACCTTGTAGGCTTAAACAATACACTAAGGAGTTTCTTAAGCCTTTTGTATTAAAGTTTTTTGCATGAGTTAAGTCTTTCAAGATCAAATGAAAAACTATGGAATTCCTTTATTTTTTAGGCCAAAAATGATTCATTTCGTAAATTTTTCTATTTGAATAAAACAATTTGAAGCACTGAACTATGTTGAATAAATTTCACTCATGAGAAAAATCCTTTACTCTAAAGGGAAATCATTATTATAGTACCAGTGGAACGCCAAAATGAAGAAAAATTTCATTTTTCAATGAATATGATATCTCATTAATAATAATAATAAGGCCTAGAGTATCCTATTGCGACCAGGCAAGCCATCAAATTTCAGAGAACTTTTTACGTATTAGTTGACCTACAGTTTATAGTGGATTCCAAACCACCACAACTTTAATGGTTATACTAATGAGTTACCAGTTCATTGAGACAATCAAGTCCTGTTCAATTTTTGCTGCGAAGAAACTGACTATCATTTTTGACATGAACGCCATTCGAACGCCGTTTATCCCATGCTTATAAGTTTTTGCAGCAAGTATATTATTGTTAGCATGACTCTGATGATACATGTAGGAAATCACCGTGTTTACCCTATTATTCATAAATAATAGCGCATGTGCAAAGTAATTTACCTTATACGNTGGTTATACTAATGAGTTACCAGTTCATTGAGACAATCAAGTCCTGTTCAATTTTTGCTGCGAAGAAACTGACTATCATTTTTGACATGAACGCCATTCGAACGCCGTTTATCCCATGCTTATAAGTTTTTGCAGCAAGTATATTATTGTTAGCATGACTCTGATGATACATGTAGGAAATCACCGTGTTTACCCTATTATTCATAAATAATAGCGCATGTGCAAAGTAATTTACCTTATACGCAACTATGAAAAAACGCAAGTTAATTCAATCGCCACAGGTCGGATTTGAACCCGTACGCTTGTGGTTCATAGGCAGACGCTCTACCTTTCAAGCCAATAGAGCAGTCAAAATAGGTTAGACCTCATAAATAATATTTTCTTATTATATAGCATAGCTAAGTATTTTAAAATAATATTTTCTAGCAACAAAAATATTTTTCTGTTTTAAACAAGTAAACTTGGGGTTCTAGCATCTAGAATGTCCTTTACATCCTTTTATTTAAAAGCAATCTCCTGTACACCTTTCAAATATATCCAAGAAATTTCAGAGGTCTTAAAATTTTTCAAGTTATTTTTTATTAAATTTAATTTTTATTGAAATAAAAATTGCCGTCGCTAATCTTGTCTTAAAAAAAACATTTTCTTCTCGCTCACTTCCTTGACACACCTGCTCCTAAAATATTCTTCAAGTACACACCTTAATTCAAAAAATAAAAGTGTAATCATCTCTCTTCTCTCTAAAAGCAATACTAAATCAAAATTATAGCAAGACCCATGCTCCATATATCATTTTCTAATCTATTAATGGCTCTTTAACTCGTTAAACCCGATGAAGTCTCGCCATTAATTTCCAGTTCCGATACATATTTTACCGGTTTCGTAAAATCTTTTTCAATATAATTATTTTGTTTTATTTTATTTTGTCAAATCTAATGTACAAAATCATCTTCCATTTAGCTTCTTTTTAATTCGTCTCAACATACATAACTCTTGCGCGACTAACTTTGCGTGCTGGTAATTCGTTTCTTATTTTAAACTTAAAGTTCCGGTTATTCGATTTTTTGAACAATTATATTTTTGTTCTATCGAATAGTATAGTGAATACCAAGATGATCTATTACAGAATTGAAATTCCACCGGATGTTGTATTGAATCCCAATCTATAATATATTCAAAATGATATATTTCCCCCCGAAAAAAAGATGTTTTTGAGATTAAAAATAAAATAAAAATTAGTCGTCATTAATAAATAATCAAATTCTCGTTAGGCCATCTTCTTCTCATGATCATGATCATGATGGAAAAAATCAATCCATCCACACAAATCAAATTTATGAATATAACGATGAAAAAAATTACCTTAAATGATTTATAAATAATATGTACGGCACATAATCGCCGGGATAACATTAAAAAGAAGAATATTATTAAAAGGGAGGCGGAGAGGATTTTTCTTGTTCCGAAAATCAAAATTGATTAATCTATCGACATTTGTTTCAATGTTTTTTTTAACCAGTAAAAACACCACATCAAGAGAAGATAAGGCAAAATAATCATCATTATCTGCATCCTCTTCATTGTAATCATCATTATTTATTGAAATTGATATGATTTTAATAATATGTTTTAGATATTATTTGAATTTACATTATTAGTCATCAAAGTATTGCGATTAGATGCAATGTCCTAGAGCTAGAGGTTTTAGGGTTTCTGGAGCGATTTAAAAATTTGGAGCCATTTTGGTTTTATCACTTTAAACACACAAAAATTAATATCAAATTTGCAGCAAATATTACATATGTTAAAAATATTAATACAAACGTACAAAACCACAAAGTGGATAACATAGCTTTTTTAAATTTTGAAGATGATATGAACAATACTAGAATTATGCAAAAAAGTCTGACAATTTGAAGCACCAGAAATGGATGATATTACATTAAACTTGGCATAGGAACTGATCTTAGGCACTTCCTTTAAGCTTATATTCCATTATTTTTAAACTCAAGGATTCAGGAAGTTTCTTGTACATAGAAGCTCTCTACACCAGGGTCAAATATTTACAGGAACTAACCAAAATATTATGTTCCCAATTTGAGCCCAACTCAAGATTTCTGGAAAATTCTAATGAGTTTGTATCGGGGCCCCCAGATCCGTGCCCCGATTTGGCCCAATCATCTCGTCCTTATTTTTGTTCAAAATAGCCTCCACACAGAATTTCATCCAAATTGGTTTAGAATTATGAGAGTTGTCGAAAACACAGACAGAAAGATATTTTTTCGGCTTAACATGTTTTAGACTATTTTGAGCTACTTTTCCTGAAGGAAAGCGATGCTAGATCCACGCATTTGCTCAAAATTAAATTTTCTCACCCAGGTTTTAAGATAAGCCTTCCAACTTTTTACTTTAGATAGGTATTCTTGAAACAAATATCTAGTATAAATGTGAAAAAAGGATTTCAAAAAACGGCATAGATAACCCAAATTTGAGCAAGATCTAGCACCGCTACTGGGAGATCAAATTTTTTCAAATTTACATAAGCTTTTCTATGGATATGATGAGAGAAAAAAAAGCTCAAAATCTAAATTATTGTATTATTTCCGATGGAATATGGCGATGGACAAATTGAATTATTTTATTTTTCAACAAAAGGTGGCGATACTGCATGAAAAATCATTCACATAAGAACCCTTAGATCTATAATGCACTAACGTCATCTAGATTAAAATTTTAATGGAATTAAACTATGTAGTGACGTCTTGCGGAAAAAATTCCCAAGTTTGTGTCCATTTTCCTATTGCCATCTGTCATTTCCTTACAATATTTATCGTATTCTAGCAATAAAAATGGTATTCGGCCTAAATTTTCAATTTTCCTATCAATCACATCTTAAAAGCCTTCTAACACTTTGTTACTTATCGGCTCAATATCGAATGATAAGTATCATCACATGTATAAAAGTGAATTTAGAGGGTATTTTTTGTTCCATTGACGCTTCGATGTTATTCTTGAAGATGGCGTTGAAAATTTATTTTCCTTTTTTAGGTTTATTAAGAAAAATATGAAACAAAAAACATTTCGCATAGAGTACTTTTACTCTAGTTTTATTTTCACAAATGACAAATTAGCAGTGACATATTGACCAGTGCTAGATTCGGGTGTGAAAAAGTGTCCTAACTCTCAATCTTCATGCGCCTCTTAAAATGTCGTAGGGGCAAGAAGGGTTACAGACTTGTATTTTGAGTTTTCTTCAAAATTATTAGATGATAAATAAACATCGTGGTCCTGGGATTTAGTTATGAAGCCGAAATTCGTTACGCCGATTTTAAAATNTCAAAATTATTAGATGATAAATAAACATCGTGGTCCTTGTTATATT
>JXPH01074835.1:0-10341 GCA_001014845.1 Mochlonyx cinctipes | reverse complement strand
TAGCAACTAACAATTTACTGAAACTGATTATTAAAAAGGACTAACTACTGATACCGACTGATTACTGAAATTGACTGCGGAGCAGTCAACAGCTGCGCAGCACGAGATGCGAAGCAACTCGTATTTTCTAAAAAATTCCAATGTTGGGGTATTTTGCAATGCTTGATTCTGTTACCCTCAGGCCCCTGCAACCGCTATACTTTGACAGATATGAAAATAGTTTGGCTAAACGCTAAAAACACAAAGTACGAAAAAGACAAAACGTCAAAAATGCTATTTTCTTTTTCACAACGAATATCGTATGTCTTATTTTCGGAAGTGTTTATGCAATTTTGTGGATTATTTTAGTTATTTTTCAATAGGGAAGTAAAACGAAGAAAACGAACGTCCAAATCGAATAATTTTATTCATTATTTTTTGGCAGTTTTCATCTAATTTTGTCGATTAGAAAATGTAATAAAATACTCTACTATTTTTAATTATTTTTTAAAAATAAATTAGACCTGCATTCCTTATCGTCTAACTGTCAAACATTTGCATCTCAGAATGTTACAAATGTCAATTTTTTGGTTAGGGTTTTATTAGCGCAGACACTAACTAACCTTCCTTTGGTAAGTTCTGTGCGTTTTGGGTAGGAACTGTGTTTTTCGGTAGGGTTACTGTGTTTCGGTAGGGTTCTCGCTTTTGTAATTGAACTAAACCGACCTCGAAGTACCAAAAAAAGTTTTTTATTTTTTTAAAATAGAGAATTTTTTTGAATTTTTAAAACATTTCTTTAGTGGATTACGATGTAAAATCTATCATTGGGCATAGTTTTTGGACTGTCGTTTTACCTGGCTAATATGGACTGCACATTCATTCATATTTTATAATATTTTTTCACTTGTTTTTAAATAAATTCTAAATTGCTACTGACGTTACAGTTATTTTGTTTGGTAAATTGCTGCAGGGGATTACCTTATCTTATCTAAAATACACAAAATTTCAAGGAATCCACAAAATCCTTAAAAATACTAGAAAATCCACAAAATCTAACAAAATCCCAAAAAAATCCACAAAGCAGTGTTTGGAAGCTTGTTGCGACTTGAAATATTATTTTTTTAATTTTGTTACTATAACAAGATTGTATCTTGTTTGAGTCACATAATTTCTTTGAACAAGATGCCAAACAAGGTATATTGTTTGAAAAATCAAGATCTTGTTTGTGACAAATAAGGTGAATTGTTGTAGTGAAACAAGATCTTATTGGGCACTTCAGATCTTATTGGGCACTCTGAAACAAGAATTCTTGCTTCTGGCAAATATTAATATCTTGTTTGCACTAAACAAATTTTTTTTCACCTTGTTTCTGTACAATAATATCTTGTTTGGCTTGTTTCTACCAACTAAGGCCAAACAAGATCTTGTTTCTATCAACCTAGCGAATAAACAAGTTTTCTCTCAGTGAATAAGGAAAGAAAATCGAAAAAGCTCCTTATCTCTGACCCGCAAAATTCAGTTTTCTTTTTCTATTGTGTAATTTTGAGGATATCGTTTTTTGCGTTCCAAATCAAATTTAGCAATATTCTTCAAAAGACTCAAAGCCAAAACATTCTAATTTTATAACCACATCGGTGGAAAAGAAAAATGAGACGAAGAAAAGCTTAATGCTAATAGAGAGTTTTTTTGCTTTTAAAAATTATGCACAATCATTCACGGTGTCTACGTGCCTAATAATAAACCATCCACTAGAAATAATCATACTCAAACTTTAGACTCCCATTTTACCAAAATAATGCTTATTTTGCTTCATACAATATTTAATAGTCTATATTTAAATCGAAAACAAGCTCTAAATATTGTATGAATCGTTGTAAAATACCGAAATGTCGAGAAAGAATGCACATATTGTATAAATACAATAAAATGTATGAGTGCGATAAATGTGCCAGAGATCACGTAAACTCGTCAAATGTATAAATAGTGGAGGAATATTAACTACAATAGTAAACTTTTTTCAATTGTACTTTGTAAGTCGGTGAAGCTTTGGTTTTAGAGATGCAAAAATATATAAAAATAATGGAAAATCGGAAAAATTAAAAACTTCTTCCTATTTTGGGTGTTTCGAAGAACATGTTAAAATCTTCACCTGCGAGTATCGATTTTCTTACGGGTTCCCAATTTTTCATTATTTTATTATACCCATATTGTTTCCATACAAACCAAAATAATATTCCTCCACTAAAAGTGCTTGGGGATTTTGTTTTGTGAAGGAAGTGGGTGCATTTTTAGAGGGTTACCAGTAATTTTTTCTTCAATCTCCATTTTATTGGATTTACCTGGGGATTCAATCACATGTTTTTGATTGAAATGGATTTGATTGCATTTTATCGTTTTATGCTTTAGGCGTGATCAGTTTAGTATATTTATCAGCCAATTAAATTAGAAGTGACGTATTTGAAGTCGAATCGGGAAATGTATGGTGACATTGACGAATTTATTGTGACGTCAGGTATTTTGTGTATTCTAGCAAGTTTTGTATGCATACACATATATTTATTCACAATTTTAATCACTACCGCGTTTGTTTTTTCAAGATAATCATTTAACCACATAGGCAATGAACACATTCATTTTCTTTGTGTATAAAACGAGACTGACTGTGCTGTTTACGGTATGGTTATGAAAGTTCCAGAAGTACTATTGGCAATCATCAATATTATTACTTATCTTAATCAATATATCATTTCAATGCGTCTTAAAATAGGAAATGAAATATGTTGAAATTGTTGTTTATTTCTCTACTTTAATTGGACCATGAGCCGATACAATCCTGAAGGTCTTGAAGATGATATGCTAATATAATTCAAACTTCACTGCAATTTGTAGGCAGTATTGGAATTGAGACAATGTAGGCTAGCTATTGGTCCGAACCAGATTTTAAATTTTATTGAAAAGCTCTGTTATGTACTCATATTCCCGTTTTATACGCAGGAATTTATACATCCGAAAAACTTGGAAAACTGGTTTAATATGTTTTAACACTAGATTAGATATTTTACAGGCATTTTCGGACCTTTTCATTAGATTGGTTGGAAGAAACAAGGCCCTGTTTGACCTTAGTGGATAGAAACAAGTGAAACGATGTCTTGTTTGACACACATACATATTAGGGTGGATCAGTTCTGTATGGAAGATTTTTAAACGCCGAATGTCAAAGCTGGCCCCACCAAAAAGTTGTCTTTTGGTCCACTGATTGTTTGTTTTTGGATTTTGTAAACGACGTTCCCGCAACGCGCCATTGCGTCAAAGTTTTTCGAAAGTTTACCGGCACTTTAAACCGGTGGCTCGCATTGGGAACGTTATTTTAAAAATCCCAAAAATCAGAGGACTAAAAGACAACTTTATGGTGGGGGTCAGCTTTCCCATTCGCCATTTGAAAATCCGTTTTCCCTTTTTTTCTAAGAGTTTTTTAGTTTTTGCCAAATTTCTACAAAATTGACAGTTTTTGAGCTTCACATTTTCCTTTAACAAAATTACATAAAACTAAGTATAATCAAATCAATCCAACCTAATACATACACACATACATACACTACTCAGACACATATGCAAAAAGAGAACAGATCTGTTTGATACAAATAAGTGATCTTGTTTGAAAAAGATGACTGGAAAAATAGCATTAAAGTCAGACCCCGGTGGCGTCCGTCACTCGTACGACTTATATAGGCGGCTTTGGTGGCAAATCACTATCTTATTGAGCAAAACCTGGCAATTTTACTGCAGATTATGGTAGATATGATCGAAGACTACCAAACGACGCCATAGAATCGACCCTTGTTTCTTAACAAAAAGTTGATCAAGTATTGCTCAAACCACCGTTTTTGAGTATGATCTATGCAACCGCTCATTTTTCACGGCTTGCACAAAATTTAACCAACAAGGGTAGAATTTATGACGCCGTTTGTAGTTTTCAATCATACCTACCATATTCTGCCAGCTTTTGCTCAATAAGATAGTGATTTGCCACCCAAGCCGTGGCATATACAATTAGTAGCGCCGGCGTCTAATTAACGTGTCTAGCAAAATCTTCGTCTGTTGAAACTACACTAAAAAAAAAAAACATTTTAAATTGATATGTTTTGCAAATAGACCCATTTAATTTTTTCCAATGGAAAACATTTCAAATTTAATTTTTTTTAATGTGTTTTAAATGTTTTTTAAATGGATCGATCCATTTAAAAAACACTTAAAAACACTTAAACACTTAAACATTCAATAAACGTTTAAAAAACATTTAAAAAATATTTCAAATCAAAATGTTTTCCATTTGAAAAAAAAATTAAATGTCCATTTCAATTTTGAAATGTTCCCCATCGATCCTGTTTGCGTGAGCATCACCTTGAAAAAAGGATGATCTCAGGATAGTCCCGCATTGATCCTGTTTAGGACATATCAGGACATCCTTTTTCTGATAGACTTTTTTACCGGGAGTTTAGTTACTTTTTTGCCACAAACTAAATCTTGACTTTTGTATTTTTCATATAAGGTACCATGTTGTCATCGTATTCTAACGAGTTTTATAAGTCCCAAATACGTTTCTAAATAAGATCTTGTTTGACACAACAAAGTTACTAAACTAGTGTATTTAATATAGTATAGTAAAGTTCTCATCACTGTCGCTGATGTATATTTTATATTTCTTAACTTTGGCACAAAATCTTGTTTGGTTTAACAAGATCTTGTTTCATCTGAACAAGTTTTCGATTCTGTCAAACAAGATATATTTTTCAAAAAAAGATTCTTATTTGGCTCAACCAGAAGCTTGTTTATCGTAGATCCGGCAGATCATATTTGTAAGATCATGCTTGTGATAAATAAAGTCAAGCAAGATCTTGTTTTTTCGAACCAAGATAGATACTACAAAAGTTGAACCAGATTTTGTTTTGGTGAAACAAAATCTTTAACAATTTTTCTTCAAAATATCCCTTTATTTTTATTGGTTGGGAGAAACAAGATTTTTTGTCATTGATTGTTTTCCGTAGTAAGGAAGGACCAGTCTTTTGACCATCGAATTTCAAAATGCATTCACAGTATTTTGCACGTTCTTCATCACAACCACATCTGCCCGCTTGTTAATCCAAATCAAAATTTAAATGAAAGAATACGTCAAATTGTTTAAAGGAGATTCAGATTCGAAATGGCTTTCAAGCACCTTTTATAAGAAATGTAAAATGCCACACCACAAATTCAAGTCAAAACATTTATACACATTTACATCAGATGCATAACATTATAAACAAATAATCTCTGGTGACTGCTTTTCGTGTTTGAATTTTGAATTGACTATACATAAGAATTCGTTTACAGCAGAGATATACACTCAGAGTCGGATGACTGACAATGAATATATTTAAAGAAAAAAATACTCAATTCGTTTATTGAACTTCTTAAATTAATTTTTATTTTATTTATTTATATGTTGCAAGTTACTGTATTCATACTGTAATTTTATTGTTTATAAATATACACATTTAGTCCACTCGTAAGTGGCAATCGAATGTGAATCATATAAGTAACACTATTTTGGTTTGAATTGAATACTATGCTTCATATGTTCAGTTCAGTGTTCATATAATGTAGTCAGAGTGGTGACTACGGATTATGCGAGTTTTTTAATCATTAACATTATAACTTTCAACAATCTCCAATAACGTAATGTATATTTCTCATAAAATAAATTACGAGAAAAAAATCGAGATCAAGGAACGATAAACTTAACTGGACATTCCTATTTTTTGTATGAAAGGAAACTTTATATTAAACTTGTTTCGGAAAATATTAATGTATACGTTTATTTCCTTATGGCTTTATTGCGTCCTTTTGCACCACAGGCAGCCAGTCAGTAGTGTCATTCTACCTGATTCTGTTTCTTGATAACGTTACTCCATTCACCGTACTCCCGAATCTGACTCGGTGTCAAGCTTTTTAAGGTTTAATCCTGAATCTAGTCCCTTCCAAAAAGCGATGCTGATGCCTTGCTTTTTTAGCTCCGATCCGAGTACCCGATCCTAAAAGTTCCTCAACTGTAAGTTATATTCTATTAGAACGGAAGCAATTCCAATTATAGGCCTGAACCATTACCAATTAATTTGCTTTATTTATCAAATATTAAACAATACAATCAGTAATAATCTGCAATTTCCTCAAAACAGTCATGAGCAAGCTACTCGTAGCTCACGAAACGCAAGTCTTGTTACCTCAATGTTAGGGCCAATTATGGATCTGGATGTGTAACCTATCGGGGTCCATACTTGTACAATAGCGTACCTGAATGAATACGACGGATCACAAGTGTTTCTAATTTCAATTCGGAATTGAAAAAAATGGCTGAAAAGCGATCCTCAAATTCAATGCTTAGTGATATGATACAAGATGTTTGAACTTTTTTTTCACTAATTTTAATGCTTTTTTTTAAAAAGGCAGCTTGATTAGCAACTCCACTGTAGCTTTGCAGTGTTAATTTTTTGCGCGCTTTCTGTTAAAATATTTCGGAGAATCCTTTAAAATATATGTTGAATCTTTAATAAATAAATTATAATTATTATTAAGTTCCCATTCCGATGTATTGGATGGATTGATGCCAAAGTTCGATGTTATACTTCGTTTTAATGAAAACTGCTGTTTCGCTTGTATTTTAATGGAAGTTCTGCTCTTTCCAAAACATCATGCAGAGAGTTATTTCAGCGGTTAAAAAGTGGTGCTATTGACACAAAAAACAAAGATTAAATGACGAGAAAATAAGACATTGCTCGATGAGGATCCATGTCAGTGCCTGGAATGAGCTCTCGAGAACGTTTAATGTAACGTCACAGTGTATTTCTGTGCGTGTACATAAGATAGGATTGTTTCAAAAGCCAGGAAATCGGGTGTCATACCAACTGAAAGAAAGTGACATCGAGCGCAAAAAACCATATGAAAAACATTGCTTCAAAATTCAATCAATTCAAATTATCACTGTTGACGAAAAGTGGATCCACTATGATAATCCGAAGCACAAAGAAGTATGGGTCAATCCAGGTGAAGCCGGTCCATCGACACCATAGAAGATTATCCATTGTGCCAAGGTAATGCTCTGCGGTGGGATATGAATGGAGTGATGTATTATGAACTATTGAAACCGAGTGAAACGATAACCAGAGCTCGTTATCGACGACATCTAATGTGATTGAAATGAGGTTTGGTCGATAAACGGCCAGAATAGAACCAATTGACATGACAAAGTTATTCTACAACATGATTTCAAAATTACTTGGGGAAGGACTCAACTGGGAAATCCTTCCCCACCCGCAATATTCGTCAGACATTGCCCCATCAGATTAACATTTAGTTCACTAAAAACAGCAAAAACTTATTTGAGGACCCAATACGAAAAAAAATTAATAAAGAATTAATTTCCAACACGCCATTTTTGAAAATTTCTTCGAAAATAACGACAATTATTTTTTTCTGCAAGATTCAGCGTTTCACGTCAATTAAACAACAAATTATAAAATTATGCCTTCAAATCCCTGTTCATATTACTATCCAGGGAAACATAAATACATAAAATTTTTGCTTCTTATACTTTTCCATTTCTCAAGTGTTCTACTGAAAGGAAGGCTTGAAATATTATAACGACCTTTTAACGACAAACGTTTTCACAGAATCCTACATAAAACGTTGGCAGGCAGGCAATTAAAACGAGAGGATCTTCTTCTATAAATAAATATGCTGCTGGTGTGTATACACAATTCTCATTTATATATATATATAATAAGTGGTTGATAAATATGTATATAATGTAGTATATTATGTTGTAGAATTAACACTCCTCTTCTATAAAGAAACGCTCAAGTGGAGTGAAATCTTTATAATTTCCTCAAACTTTTAACTTTTAGTTGTGATTTTAAACGCTCTTCAATAAATTAGTTCCTGAACTCATACCTAATTTGACTTTTTTTAATCCCCTTGTTCGATATCATAGAAAAAAACGTAGGAAACCACATAGTGGATTATGTAGCTTTTCATCATATTTACTCCATACCTTATGATAGAAACTAGATTTAAACTTCAAGAAGATGATATGTGCAAATTTTGAAGAGTATCGGAAAAGTATTGACATAGTTATTCAAGAAAGTCTTGAAATTGGAAGCAGCAGGAATAGATAATATTATTCCAAATTTGGCATAGGAACTGTTCTTGGATACTTACCAAAAGCTNGATAATATAATTCCAAATTTAGCATAGGAACTGTTCTTGGATACTTACCAAAAGCTTATATTCCAAATTTGAGCTCATTCCGATCATAGGAACCCAAGAATTCTCGAAGTTCATGGTACTTAGGAGCCCCTAGTTCCCGATGTATCCGGGTAAAACTTTTTTAGGAACTGTTCTTAGATACTTACCAAAAGCTAATATTACCTATTTGAGCTAATTTCGATCACTAGAACTCGAGAATTCTGAAAGTTCCTGGTACACAGGAGCCCCCAGATCCCAATGTCCTTGGGTCAAACTTATATAGGAACTGTACGTGGGCACTTACCATAAGATTATGTTCCGAATTTGAGATCATTTCGATCATAAGAACTCAAGATTTCTGGAAAATTCTTGTGAGTTTGCATGGGGGCCCCGTGGTCCGACTTGGCCCATTAACGAACTCGTCCATACAATTGTTGAGAAAAGCCTCCACACTAAATTTCAGCCAAATCGGTTGAGAATTACGTGAGTTATCGAGCATACAGACAGACGACAACGACAACGACAGACACACACACACAAAGACAAAAAATTTTTTTGCTCAAAATTTTTTAAATAATTTTTTTTACACGTTTCAGAACATTTGGAACAACTTTTTTTTTGTTTTACTGAATCCATAACCTTTTCATCTATTGAATGATAGTGATGAAAAGCTAAAATATAATAATGAATTGTTTTTCAAAAAAGATAAGTTTAAAGATACATACACTACGGCGTTAGAGTAACTCTCACGGAGTATCAGACTCATTTGGGTGCCTGGTCATTGTAATGTGGTAGGCAATGAACGCTTTGATGTGTTTATGAGAGTTGTCATCTGAGAACTATCAAATACAATGTAACAATTTTTGCCATTTTCAAAGGGATGTTTCACCAGTTATATGGATAAATCTACGATATTAGCAAATACACGAGTTATTGAAATTCTGATGTGAAAAATTTCCAGATTTTTGTCAAGTCTTGATAGGAATAAATTACGAAAAACGGTTTCTATGCTGCCATGCTACTGCTGTAAACTATATAAACATAAACACCTTTTCAATATGACCTTTGTTTAGACTACCCTCTACCCATGTCAAAATTTGTTCATTCGTCTACTATCAGCATTTTTCCGATTCCTTAAAATTGACTAATTCGTTCCAACGTCCACTTCTTTCATGCAATTTATGTAGATTGCATAAAGTTAACCGATTTCATCTTGGGGAAATCTAAGCATGTATATAAATTATTTAAACTGATACTAAATTAACAATTAAATACAAATACTTGTCCTACACCCCACCCATCAGGTGCGTACTGTTCTATTCAAAGAGATATGAATTAAATTGATAATCAGTTGGAGCAAAATAAGATAATAATACTCTCCATCATTCCGCCATACAAATAATGTATTATATAACGCATATGCAATTTATTTGTGAGCTTTCAGATCTCTTTGAATAGAATATCATTGCCCCATTGGAAGAACTGTCTAGTGTCCCGGGATGAATTACCCGCGAGAAGAACTGTAACGAGAAGAATTGCGCGCGAAGAATTGGCCATATACAAACGCTGGCTTCTTGTCTTATGCTAAGTGCTCAATCAACTGAGGTTTATTAGTTAGATTTGACAAAGGAGCTAACATGGCTGGACAGAAAATTCATTTTTGTCCTGTGCATTTTTGTTACTATATGAGATGCCAGAAAAATAATTTTGGTCAAATAAGTTTGGAGTTTCCCCATCTATAAGATCGCCCCATTCTACTCGAAATTGATTAAAGTTTCTAGGACGAAATGGAATAATTAAGAAAAGTTACAATTCATTCTGCAGTCAACTCCGTGCTTTACATCATTGGAATAATAAATTCAATTTTGAGTAACGCGTTCACTACTGGTGTTGGTTATTTAATCAATTCAGTGACCTATACGTTGTTTTTGTTATTTTGCAAATAAATAAATAAATCTTTTTTATTGTCTTCTCTGAATAACAATTTTATTCATATTTAAATTTTTATTTTTTGGGCAATATTATATTAATACTAGTATATTACCCTTCAAAATTTGACAATGTTGCAGTCTGAGATGAAAA
>JXPH01073304.1:466-12276 GCA_001014845.1 Mochlonyx cinctipes | reverse complement strand
ATGGTGCCAAAATTGTCACAAACAGGGGGGTTTTTAATTTTTATTTCAAAATAGGGGAAGATTTTTCTCCAAAAAGTTAATTTATTCAGTTAGATAACTAAATTGCGATTCTTCTGATACCAATATGTTATTGATTAAAACTATAGTTAGTTTTTAAAATAATAAAATATAAATAAAAAGTCTCTAGAGGGGCCAAAACTATATATCTTCCCCTACATAAGTTTTCTTTTATCTATTAATATGCAGGGTTGGCGGGAAAAGACTGCACACCCGAAAACATTCTATAGTGCTTCTTGACACAAACCATTCTGCAGCAATACTATCCTCCAATTCCTCTTATTAAGATTAATGTTCAGACCAAATGGTCTGAAATGCTAAAAAAACAGAAAAATTGTCTGACTGTAAGTGCGTGTGTTGCTAAAACTCGCGTAATTCTCAACCGATTTGGCTATAGATTTGTGCGGGAGCTTTTCTCAACAAAAGTAAGGACGAGCTCCTTAATGGCCATAGAGACTAGAAATTTGAAGTTTAACCCTGGGACATTTGGAGCTGAGGGTTCCTAGGCAGTACCAGAAAAATTAGGAATATAAGATTTTAAGTACCCAAGAACAGTTCCTACATATGCTAATTTTGAGATAATATCATCCGTTTCTGGTGCTTCAATTACCAAAAATTCTTGAATAACTCTAAATACCTTTCCAATGCTTTTCAAAATATGCACCTATAATCTTTGTCCAAGTCTATTCAGTTTCTATCGTACAACAAATACAAAATGAAAGCGATATACCTACTTTGTGGCTTCATACGTTTTTTTTAAGTAAAAAACTTGGTTTGTGCATTTAGTTTGCCTATCGCCTCTCTTCTTTAGAGCTTTTATTCCGCGTTTTTTTAAGTGAATTTAAAATTTAGTCAATATATTTTCAAAATCAGTACAATAATTATCTAGTTTGGTTAATCAACAAATTATCGTAAAATTTAAAATACAATTTTGTACCTATATTGAAATAAGATTTCCAATAGATGTATACTACCTATACGAACGAAGTATACGTATTTAATGCGATGAGAGTGTGAGAGCACATTTGAGAATAGTTGCCAGACTTGCTTTTATTATGAAATCTAGGTAAAAATGGAATTGGTAAAAATTCGAATGTGTAACACCTGCTGGAATTATTAGTCTCATAAAAAATTCTGGAAATCTGGCACCCTTATCCACAATCGTGATCGTGATATTTTTGTTATATATTTTCTTCAGTGTTCATGCATAGTTTGTTTCAAAAAATAATATACACCACTATACGATTACATGTTTGTAGATTACATTATATTGATGAATATTCTTTATTTTTAAGTTTAATTTCTACAGTGTGATAATTGTGCTTTAAGAAGAAGATTGCTTAAAAATTACGATATTCACCATCTGTAACTGAACTTGCCTTGAAAAAAGAAGTAATTTGTATATGATATTATTAAATTAATGTACACAGGTAGAAGTGCATTGTAGAAATATTAATATGGTTTAGTGAATATTTCTTCTTCTTTTGCTTTACGGGTATATTCTCGTTAATTGGATGTCGCTCGGGACCGGCTTTCAATTAGAAAGAAATTGCATTGATCAAGATAGCAGAGAAATATTTTTTTTCTCGTTTATTGGAATTTCTTCCAATGAATGAGAAAATTCCATAGAAAATTGGAACTAACGGAGGTTCCAATTAACGACCCGTACTTCTTTTGTGAGTCAGTATGTCAGTATTAGGTTTTAACTTTCAACGATGGTTACAAATTTTCCTCCTTGTGGATGATCGGAACTAAATATTTTAATAAATTTAATTTAAAAAATTTACCTAACAGCATAGAAAGTAGTATGTATGCATTAGGGTGGGCCGAAATGAAAAGTTTTAGTAATTCCAAACTACCTAGTGCAGAAAGCTTGCCTATGGATATCAGCCATTCAGTTAATTTTTTTTTCGCATTTTGATCCTTTCTAGAACTCAAAAACTGGAAATTTTTAAAATATTCGGGAGAAAAAGATTATTCTTTGGAAAAATCAAGTTTTTGAGTTCTAAAAAGGAGCAACTTTTTCTTTCGAATTTTTGAAAATAAATTGAAAAATAAAAAATGGACTTAAACGGCATTTGGCGGCAACGTCCAGATTGCGTTTCGTACGGAGGGCCTTGGGAACTCCTTTAGAGTGGAGGGTGCTAGAGTTTGGAACTCCTTGCCAGTGGCAATCATGTCGTTGGAAAGGATTTCAGCGTTTAAAGCTTCAGCGCTTGAATTCTTCAGTAGAATCTAGTTAACCATTATTTTAATTTTGTGATATCGTTATTTTATTGTTTTAAATGTTAACTTTATTTTAATTTGTAAAGATTGTACCACTCACGATTGTATATACTTTGAGAAGCTTCGACTTATTTATACAATAAAAATACAAATACAATGGCAGTTGTTGCATACCATTCAACATGTTAACCGTATTTCTGAGAACGATACTGCGTAAAGGGTGATTTTAACAATATTTTATAGTACAGACACAGTAGGCCGGTAGATGGTGTGCAATCCATACTATTAATAAAAAACGAGAATTAAAAGGCGCTTATAATTACTTACTACAGGAAATGATGTTGGACCCAACTCCGGAATTGGTTTTCAATTGGCATCGAATGAAAATAGAAAAATTCAATATCCTCAATTCTTACATAAGAGATTATTATCCCGTATGGATTGAAAGGTTTTCTTTGCTTCATTTTCATCAATTTTGTATGTCAAAAAATTCAAATTGCAATAACTCGCAAATAGGAACTGTCCCGATTTTAATACTTACATATCTGTGTTTAGGGGACTTTCAACTTTCAAAAAATATACAGTTTTGGTTTGGATAATTTTTCTACCTAAATTTCTTTAAAACAAACCGTGCACAATTTGTTCACATTGGATGTCACCAATGCCATTTAAGTCCATTATTTATTTTTCAGTTATATCTTTCTAATTTTTCTTGACCTCATAACGTACAATAATGCGATAGAAAAAGTTTTAAAAAAATAGTCCTTTTTAGAACTCAAAAACTTGATTTTTCCCGTTTTTTCCAAAGAATAAACGAACCGTGTGTGGCTACTATGTCTATAAGAAATTTCTAATTTTTAATTTTTTTAATAAATTATTTTCTTCTTTTTCTATCTTTCAGAACTTTGATCTAGTAGCTGATAAAACCATGTTATGCATCATACACTAACAATATTCTGCATTTAAAAGTAACATATTAAGAAATGAAATCCAAAACACAAAGTGTTGATGACATCAACAAGCATATCGATGAATTTGAAGATGATGAGTCACAACAGTACGACTTAAGCATTCTGAGGAAACCAATTTTAACCGCCATCACTGGGTTCCTCGAGGCCAGAAAAGCGTATGAGGGTGGGACGGAAGAGATCCGAAAACTACTTTCCAATGAATGTGACCTAATGTACGAATGCAAAGTTTGTCGTAACATTTTCAGAAGTCTCACAAACTTCATCTCCCACAAGCGTGTTTATTGCCGGAAATTATTTAACACATCAACACATTTTCATTTCAAAAATGATGGTTTTATCGTAAGTTTTTCTAGTTCCTCCGTAGACTAATAAAAATTTCAGATATTTACCATCAGTTTTTATGTGTTTAGGATCACGATATATCAACCATAATTCAGGCTGAACAAAATTTCTCATATCAGTCGAAAAACAAAAAGTCACAAGAGGAACTCATAAACAAAGATTTAAGCAGCATTGTAGAGCGTCTTAAGCGCAAACAACACAAGAATACAGAGATCAAATTGACAGATTATTATGATAAAATCAACCACAAATTGACTCAAGATGATGTCTCTAGGAAAAATCATGTCCTTCAATTAGACTCTGTGCCTGATTCGAGCGCGGCTGTTTATCAAACGCTTAAAAATAACGACACCGACAACATAATGGAAGAAGTGAATGAAGTGAATAGCCTATTGTTGGACATTAATACTGTTTTGGGACCTGATGGCAAAATTCTCCCAGCGACAGAAATGATAAGTGATGTTCCACCCATTTTATTTCCAAATGAAGATTCTGTTGATAGTGTAAATAGTTCAAGTTCTACAGTTAGATGTCAAATCTGTGCGTATTTTTTGGGCGATAAATTAATAAAATATTTTATCATTTGTTATTTTAACAGGCAATTTACAATTCAATACAGTTAAAACTTTGCAACTACATTTAGAAATGAAGCACATTCCCTCAACGTATGTTTATCCCTGCCCATCTTGCCCACAGACATTTCTGCAGCCAAATCTAGTCATCAGGCATTTGAGTAATGATCACAAGTAAGTTTAATAAGTATTAAAAACAAGTTTACTGCCCGTACTCGCAAAAGGGGCGAATCCTCGGGCGAATCTGTATTTCCTATATCTATATATCGGGATCGATATACAGTCTCTCTTTTGACTACATTAAGTAGCGGACTCAATAAAAATCTTAGTTTCATGAAACTGCACTGAAAGATAAAGTGAATAACGATCCCGATATACAGATAAAGGAAGTACAGATTCTCTTTTGCGAGTATGGGAAGTTTACCCTTTGAAACTCAATATTTTATGATGAAAAATTAAACAGTATGATGAAGAATGAAGAATGACTTGAATAGCCTTGGGTCAGCAAATATAAAAATAAATATATGAAACTGCCAATTCAACGAGGGGCAAATATAACAAAACCATTCTGACCAGGCTTCTGAAACCGTTCTCAAATCGTTGTCAAACCGTTCTCAAACTGTACTCAAACCGTTCTCAACCATTCTCAGCCGTACTTTACCGTACTATACCTTAATTTACCTTACTCAACCTTACTTTACCTTACTGAATCTTACTGTACCTTACTTGAACATTACTTCACCTTACTCAACCGTCTTTTACCTTACTCAACCGTTTTTTACTTTATAGCCGTATTGAACCTTACTGAACCGTTTTTTACCGTTCTCAGCCGTCTTTTACTTTACAGCCGTATTGAACCTTACTGAACCGTCTTTTGCCGTTCTCAACCGTCTTTTACCTTACTCAACCGTATTTTACCTTACTCAACCGTATTTTACCGTTTTCAACCGTCTTTTACCGTTCTCAACCGTCTTTTACCTTACTCAACCGTATTGAACCTTACTCAACCGTCTTTTACCGTTCTCAACCGTTTTTCAACCTTACTTTACCTTAATCGAAACTGTACTGTTTTGACCACTGATTTTTACGATATATTTGCCCCTCGTAATTCAACCATAAAATGGCACTTTTGGCCACGTTGCCCTTTGAATTCCGGAGAACTCAAAATTATCTCAGAGATATTTAACAAAAACCGCCAATTGTTTTTGGCCATGTTGCCTTATGATTTTCGGTTCAACCAAAACTTTGATTTTTTTTTTTTTTTTTACATAGCATAACATATCAATTGACTCGTTATAAAAACCCTCTACCAAATTATGGTACAACATAATCTCATACAGCTTTTTCTTCTAAGACTGAAACTGAAATTTCGCCATTTAGTCACTGTTTCGTACATTTACCTATTCTGACCAACTTTATATTGTCTTTATCGTTCTTAGCATACTTCTAATTAGAAAAAAATCATTAACATCAATAGCCGCAAGCAACAGAACCGGGTTTTACCTAGTTTTAGAGGTTTTTGAATTATTTATTAAATAATTTTCCCGTTTTTCTTACTCCAAAATTAAAAATCTTCATTCTCTGCCGATACAGGTATCTCAATTGAAGGCTCAAGTGATGGCATACAATGTTGCCAATACCTGAGGTCTCACATTCCCAAAAAAGTTTAATAATAAGTAACCTTTTGTTTAGATTTAACGAAAATCGTCAGAAATTTTTTTTGTGAGTACGGGTAGTAAGAAATCGGCCGATCGTCTTTCGACCATATACAACTTTTTGAATTTCCAAAATATTGCAAATTAGTCCACCCTATAATTGAATCTCCCGAGAAGTGTCCACTATTACTGACTTTACCCTAATATATTTTAAATTTATCTTTTTTTCTAATTAGAAAATCAAATCGACGAATCCGGCTAATGAGGGATACCATCTTCAAAAAACGGACTCGAATAGATGAAGTGATTGTAAAGGGACCTAGTCGGGAACTCGCAAAACTACAATCGAACCACGAACAACAAGAGGCCGCAGCTAAAGCCTGGATGGAAAATTTGGAACACTTCGACAAAGGACCAATGTGCGCTTACTGTGGAAAAAGTTTTGATCGCAAAGCCCGTCTCGACACTCACATCACAAGCTGTGCCCAAAAGAGCAGAAATGAAAAGAAAATAATTAGTCAGAAAGCCAAAGACGATGAAATAACTGTAACAAAAAGCATGAACAGTATTAAATTGGAGCCTGAAACATCGGATGAGAACTCGAATTTGTCTGGAATTCAACAGAACAATGACGAAATAATACAGTCAAATCTCCATAACTCGTTGAACAAATCCAGCGCTGAAGACGAGGAAGAGATGAAAATCAAACAAGAGCTGGTTGTGAACGATGAGCCATTGAATAAAAGGAAGCGTAAACGGACAAAGATCGCATTACGAAATGATAATGATGAAATTTATTGGAGCATGGATGATACAAATGAAGAAAAATTAGTCGTTGATACTTCACTCGTTAAGAAAGAAGTTGAAATACAAAAGGCTGAAGAAAAACCTAAAGTAAGGAGGAGGAGAACCAAGAAAATTAAAATAGAACCGGATTACGAAGATGAACTTGAAGACACTGCTGGCAGCGGGGCGGTTAAAGTCACATGCCGAACATGTAAAAAAGAATTCGAGACGAAATCGCTCTACAAATATCATGTCAAAACATTCCACAATAGGCAGAAGCGGTTTTGGTGCTCGCAATGTGACTACAAAGGTTACAGAAGAGTCGACACAATTCACCATTTGAAATCCATTCACAATTATGATGGTGATCTCGAAAACATCAACACAATGATCATTTTCAAAAATGAAACAAAGCCCAAAAAGCCGGCTGTCGACGAGAAAATATTGAACGATAATTTGAATTCTGTCATTGAGTCTGTTAGTCGTAATTGTTCGAATGAGAGCGCTGTCTTTGAGACTACTACTGAGCTGGAGTCAACTTTAAATAGCACGTTAACTAATACAATTAAAATGGAGGCAGAAGAAATCAAAATTGAAGAGGTACCAATAGAAACACCTCCAAAGAAACGAGGACGCCCAAAGTTAAAACCAGATATGATAGCAATGAAAGAAGAGCCGCAAGACATTGAGAAAACTATCAAAAAATCTAAAATAATCAAAAGGATAAACCCTCCGCCGGTAGTCAAAGAAGAGAAGCCAGAAGAGCCTATTCCGAAGAGACCGATTAGGAACAGAGTAAAGCCTGTGAACAAAGATTTCGTATATGATTTATCAAATTTACTGACAAAAGATTCTGAATTGATTGATTTTGGAATGCCTGAATTAATTTCAATGAAGCAAACAAAGCGAAAAACCAGTTTATCGTCTTTAGATGATGATAAAAAAGCTGCTAGTACATTGGCTAAAAATGTAGATATCAAACGAAGGTATTCAATAAGCGTGGTAAAGGGTGCCGCTCTTGCAATGGCTCAGGTAGAAGTTGCTGGATGCTTAGCTTGTTTCAGTAAACCACCGGAAATTCCCCGTGAACGTCCAAGCATTCCCAAATCTCCAATTAGGTTACAACAAGAAACAATTCCCATCCAAAATTGGCCAGTCATTAAAAAGTCGAGAAATATTGGCAGCATTGTCAAAGACAAAAACGTTGATATTAAAGTGAAAAGAAAATACAAAAAGCGAATTCCGTTATCAGAAGAATTCGTGACAATGAAAAAATCCAAGAAGCAGCTGCTGGAAAACGACAAGTTCGATCCAATTAAGCGTTACAGCATTATGCAAAAGTTTCCTCAAACTAAAGACGAGTTTCAAGAGCCATCTACATTTTCGATTGCGAGTCAAGTACTTGAAACTCTCGCAGCCGGGTCTCCAACACTATCACCGCCAGAAAGCTCTTCCTCCATGCCTGCGGATGCAGTCATTAATGCAAAACGAATCACTTTAATGCAAAGATTGGCTGAAAATAAAAGCAAGAAGCAGCAGGTGAGCGAACTTTATTTTAATTGTTTTTTGGGAAATAATACTGCTAAATGGGAAAACTAGTTATTATTATAATTATTAATTGTGTGTCTAATTTAATGTGGTAGCTATCCAACATCTGCTTTAGGGAGGATGTAAATTCATAGTATATGTGTGAGTTAACATTTATTTAAAAAAAAAGAAAAGAAATCAATCAGTATTTATTTATGGCTCGATATAAAAATTGCTGTGACAATTTATTGACCTTATTGTAGGTATTAAATTTAAATATATTATATGTAGAACTACAGACTCCTATAATCGCACCAACAAGGTTGAAAAACCTGAAACCTCCTTCGCACAAAAAATGCACATCATTAGATAAATAATCCGTAACTTAACTTGTACTATACATACACATGCTCATTATTCATATGTCGCTCCCTTAATATATAAATGGTGCTAATAATGCTATATCTAGGCTTAAGCGCATAATTATTTTCTTTTTCATGTGTAACGCAATTTTATTTTCCAGAAAATGAAAAAAAAGAAAACTTCCCAAGATTTAAATGCAGATGAAAGTGCGAATGGTCATAAAAGTAGGGGAAGTGTTGTAGGGTGAGTTGGGTGCTGGGAGAGAAATTATAAATAAAATCATAAAAAACCGATTCCGAGCAGTAAACAGTTTTCCTCACATATGAGATACAAAAAATCCAGTAGTAATATGTCTCCAAAAGGGCATAAAAATAATTTCTTCGTTATAAGTATGATCTCGGTATGATCATATAATCCAGACGCATAGGTACTAGTGATGTGCGCGTATCGATATTATCGATATTTTTATATATAATTCCAACAACAACGAAAAAAAATATCTAAGATACATATCGATATTTATCGATACGCGCACATCACTAATAGGTACAAGTCAGAGCTCCCACTTTGCTACTTTTTTACTTATTTTTACTTTTTTGTAGGCTGTAGCTTTTTATTTTTCCTGTATAGCTTTTATTCACTTTCTAAATCAATCCATCAATTGACAACTGCAAAGGTTGTTTTTAGGGTTTCGAATAATGGTCTAAATTTTGGGGTTGAAATAAAACTCTATCATTCTTATCTAAATTTTTATGCCCTAAAACCGAGCCTAAAACGCTTATCCTGAGAATTTTTGCTGGTGGATCTCTGATTACGTTTTTTACATCAGGCTCTTCTCCCTATGGGGTTACGTTTTAGTAATTATTTTACAAGAGCTTTATCATTACAAGTGACTAAATATGTTATTTGGATGTTAAGCTGCGCACATCCATTACGTAAGCTACGAAATTTTCATCAGCGTAAAGTTTATATTTTCAGGTTTAATAATGCTTAAATTGATCATATTTTTAATGAACCTGCTTAATACGATATAGAAATATTATTATCGTTATATTTTTACTTAAGCACTTACGAAAAACTTTGGCTTTTTCAAGCATTTTCCGCAGCAAAATTTCTACCGTAAAATTTTCGTTAGAGAACTTTTTAGGTTATTCATCAGAAATTCAATCAAAAAGCTGTTATGCCTATAGAAACTGGTTGATTATTGCTTTTAAAATCCCAACTTGCAGTTTACAATCGCTAAAATAGATAAGAAGTAATTTTTAGGTCTTCAAAAATATTTTGTAAGACGTACGTAATGGCTGTGGGTCACTTGACCCGATTAAAATCGCAAGTTTTAAATAACGAAACTACTTACAGTAAACTCTTGGCTTTGGTATCATCACTATCTTATCGAATTGAACAAAAACTAGCAGTTTTATTTCCAAATATGGTAGATTCATTGAATTTTTTGCGTCATACTTGTTCTGGAACAAAAAGTTAAAAAAAATCATTAGTTAGTGGTTCATGCCTAAATTGAAAAACTTTTGCAAACATAATCCTATTTTTATAAAACTGATATCAATGTGTAGTTTTGACCTTCATTTATATGTCTGAATTTTTCCGTTTTGATTTTAATCAATAAAGCATAGAATGGTTTGGGTTATAATTTCGAAAGATCTATCAAATAAATTATGTGAAATATAAAATATCCTAATGCGCTAGAGTGAATTCTTGAAATTAACTTCAGTTGTCCTTTGGAAAACAAAATACTAGGAGCGGCAGCGGGCGGAATTGTAAAGATCAAGATTGGATCATGTTGTAAACATCCAAGGTTTAATTTTAGGCCTGTCGCAAAACAATCGAATAAGGAATACTAGATATTAGCTTCTGAAAATTCAGCTGGACAAAGGTTAATTAAAATAACAATTATTAATACCATAAAATGTCCAAGAACTTTTAGAATCACTTAATGTTGGGTAAGCACGATTATAATCGATTATAGATAGTCCTGTTTAATTCGATGTTTTACCCGCTCGATATTACCCCTAATAAAACATGATATTAAAAAGAAGGCAAAAATTAAATAACCAACCTCATATTTTCTATTTTCTGTGTCTTTTCAGATTCAAAACCAAAGCCAAACCAACGGCCAAAATGAAAGCTGGAATTTTTTCTGCTAGAAAGAGCAAATGATTTAATTTTATATTTCTTGTAGGACTATCAATTTCAACCTATTATAAATTAGTGCGTTAATTTGTTTAATTCTAATATATTTTATTTACTTATTAAATCCATACATTATTGAATTGAATTAAAACTCCCAAACTGGAGGTTTCTGTAAATAAAATCACACTTACATTAAATATTATCATAATAGAATTATAGTTGAATGGAGATTGATTTTTATTTTAAGAGGAAGAGATTTTTTTCCTTTTAAGAGATTTTTTGCGTAAGTTCTAGAATTTTTTTATTGATTATATTTTTAAATAGTACGTATTAGCATAAAGAATCATATAAAATCAATAAATATTGGAAAAAGATTGATTTTCAAAGAATTTATTTTTCACTTAAGAAACTCATCCTCTTAAATTATTAATTCTATGGAGGAAAAATCTCTTAAAATAAAATTCTCATCCTCCATGTGAATCAACGTTTATGCATTCGGTGTTTTAATTATCCTTTTTCTCCACAGGATCTGCGATAGCAATTGGTTCCACTTCATCGTCCTTTTTCTTTTCCTCGTATTGTTTTTCATCTGAAATTTGCACGATATTCTTTTTAATAAATGTTGGGTGCTCAAATTGTTCGTAGAGTTTGTCGGCATTTTTCTCCAAATATCCAGGAAGCCAGAAAACTGCCTGAAGGAGTCTAAAAATATATCAATTTAGAGTAATACGCGCGCTATTGAAAAAAATAAAATTATTACTTTAATAGCACCCATCCTGAAAATGCTAGGCATAAACAAGCCCCTGAAGTTTTCATCATGTTAAAATAATCTACACCTACTTGTTGATGCTTCATTTTACAATGCGATTTATTTATTCAAATAATTTTAGAGAAAACAGCAACGCAAATGAATGAACTGAATAAAAAAAAATTCCAATTTTGTTGGTCTAAAATGAATATTTTGAATGTTTTGGCTTTCAGTTTCTAGGATACCGTATTGCAGGAGTGGAGGTGATTTCAGGGTAGTACGATTTTCGGATAGAATTTTCCTGAAAAAAGTTTGTTTTTAAATACACACTTAGGGTGATATACAAATCAGCGTTATAATATTTTTTAATAGCTCTGTTAATTTAACACGCTGCTAAAAATTTAAATTTAGGTGG
>JXPH01073016.1:406-12161 GCA_001014845.1 Mochlonyx cinctipes | reverse complement strand
TGTCCGTCACTAGCACATTTACCCTATAGATTTTTGGGATTTTCGCGAGGATTTTCGGAAGTTTTTGGGATTTGTGGACGTACGTGGGAATTTTATGAATTTTTTGGGATTCTTGAGATATTTTTGTTGATTTTTTGAGATTTCGCTGATTCTTTGGATTTTTGGGAATTTTTTAGAAATTTTTGGGATTTTCTGGATTTTTTCGTAAATTTTCGGGATTTTCTTTTCAAAAGCGATTTTTGTTATTCATCGGCTGTAATTTTTTTTTTAAATTTCGAAAAATAGTTTGACTAATTTAAATTTTTTAATTTGATTGGTAAAGAAAACTTAGACCACGTTCATTGAAAAATAAAATTCACAATCAGATATTAATTAGGGGAGAAAGAGAATTCAGTAAATTCGTACCATCACAATATCGGCCCCTTTAAGCCTATTATTGAAAAAATAATTGAGTCTAATTTTAACCGGTGATTGTATTTTTATGATTGATTATGATTATGATCAATCACATTGACAAAACGAAGACGTCAAAAATGGGTGTTAATAAGGATGCAACATAAATAGATTGGTGCTATATTCGCACCGTTTCAGTTTTTTGTCTATTTAAGATAAGTGGCTGCGAGGGGTAAATTATAGAGAAGTATGCAAAATGGATTAATCTTTACCGAAATTCTAAAAGTCGAACTTTGAAATGTAGGCAGAAATGTTTGTAATTTATTTTCAGTTTTAATTCGAAAATAATTTAATAACATTCATCAGGGCAAGAAAGATGAACATCACAAATGTGACTAAAATGCTGCCACACTAAGGTGGCATACATGTGGCAACAACAAAAGAAATTTCAGTCTAGTCTAGTATGCCTGAAATATCGCTAAAATTCTGCCAGAGCCATATTAAGGTGTCAAAAATGTGGCAGGCGTAGGAACTTATTTTAAATTTTTGTTTGACTTCCATGATCACGACCTGAACCATTTTTACATGTATTAATTTTTAATTCCTCTAAAATTGATCAATTCGTTTTGAGCTACAATAAAAAATTTGAGCTACCATTAGGTTTTCGGTTTTCTGTTTTCATTTTTGTCGAACTTTCAAAGTATTGCATTTACCATAGCAGAGATTGAAATTTTTAATCAATTGCACTCCAAATTAAAATTTTATCATGAAATCCTCTAGTTGTTTTTTCAAAGAAATTTGAAAGAAAATATAATCAGTCTTTTGTTTAAAGATTTAATTTTTTCCACGAAAAACTAAAGGCAATAAATATATTATTTTTATTGTTACTACTTACGGCGCAACTAATTTTAAACTAGATTTTTGTAACAAGACCCTCTAGGTTAAGTTCCGGAGGAATTTCTATCTCTTCGAAATTCACTTCGCTGTATTTGTAGACTACAATCAGAGGCTTCACAGCGTCCTCATCCATCATGTAGGTCTCGTTTTCATTTAGAATCTATATTTATTAATTTTAAAAAATATATTTTTCTTCTTATTTTTAGTAAATGAAAAAATAATTTACCTGATTTTTTCTTTCACTCAATTGTTTAGCTAGTTTTTCTATAAATATCGGCTTGATAGCATTTTCACAATCATCTGATGTGTACGATTTTATTATCTAGATGAATTTAAAAGATTTTAACTTTGTGTTTTCTAATAATTGATTATTTGAACGTACCTTCAAGACCTGCGCCGTTGATAGACATGTGCAAAGTTCCAGCAACGATTGCACATCTTCTTCCATTTTCCTCGACTGCAGCAGAGACGACACTTGATTCAAAGGTTGTAGAGATTTTGTAACGTCCGGATCCAGTTTTTTATCACGCACCCACGTTTCTAAACAGCTGACATTGTACCGAATCTTCATTCCCGTCTTCCACATGCACAAATCGCCGCGGACCATTAAATTGTTTGTCACAATTGCACAAATGTAGTACATGAGTTGCTTAAATATTTGACCAATGTAACATTCGTCGAGCCCAAAATTGCTGAATAATTTGTAGAAAGCTTCCAATTGCTGTACCAAAGATTTTGGCTCTGGTGCCGAACGACTAGAATCCGGAGACATGTCGAGCGACATTGTACGTCCTCTATTCCCGTGACTCTTTCCCCTCGAAATCTCGTCATGATCCAGAATTGCGGGAACAATAAACTGTTTGATTGCCTCTTGGATCTGTCGAATGAGAACTTCGTGCATTGCGATTATTGTCTCGTGAATAACTTGCCTGTATTCAGACAGGTCGAAGTTCTTCAGCTGCTGCTGATTCTGTGTTTCCGTATTCATTTGCATGAAATCGGGATTTCCACCGAATTGTTTTAGCAAATTGTGAAGGCTGGAATAATTGAGAAAATTGTTAAATGGTTCAATAAAATTATAGAAACCTTTGTTAAACTTTTATTTTGTTCGCGAAAAAGCGATATTTGTCTCCAGTTGGTCACATGTGTCGCCACATTATATTTCTTTAATTTATTTTGGNCGAAAAAGCGATATTTGTCTCCAGTTGGTCACATGTGTCGCCACATTATATTTCTTTAATTTATTTTGGCTAAGAAAAAATCGGCAGCATTTACGCAACATATGTGGCCTATAATTTTGGCAAATTGTGGCTAGAGTTTTTTACAAGGAAGTTCAGAAAGCTTAAATAAATTAAGAAAGTTCAGAATGTTTAAGCAATTTCAAATGTTTAGAAAATTTAAAGGCCGACCGTGGTAAGTACGCAAGTTCATTTTGTTTTGTAACTTTTGATGCAAGCATTGGTTTCTTCCACAATGTTGTAGAACTTAGTTGGACCAAGAAATTTCAAGAACATGGTAACTCAATACCAACTCACCGGGCCGGCGCTACTAACCGTTGAAAACATGATAAATTTTTAATGTTTCTATATACCAGGAATGAACTCTCAAGTTCTAATAGTATAGAAATGAGCTGAATTTTAGAATTTAAGCTTTTGGTACATACCCGTTAACAGTTCCTAACAAAGAGTGAATTTTTATAGCTTTCCTGTATAAAATATTAGCCACATTCTGCCTGAATTGTATGCCACAAATGATGCTTAAATGCTGCCGTTTTTCTTAGCACAAAACTTTGAACTCTGCCAAAAAATAAAGCACAGAAAAGATTTCTCCGTTTGCCGCATTCTTACCAATTTAATGTGGCCACATATGTGGCAAACTGGAGACAAATGTAGTCTTTTTGCAATTAAATAGAAGTTATCAGTTTTTGTTCTAACTTTTACAATTTTCTATGAAATTTTTTGCCACATTTTCTGCAATATTGAGTACTCAAAATTCTGGCAACTTATTGCAGGGTTTCAAAAGTTAAAAAATTTCTGGAAGTTTATCTTTCAGAAAACTCTTTGTAAAACTTTCTCTAAGGATTTAATTCTTTTTTAAATTAGCCGAGCCTTCAAAGTCTGAAATTGTAAAAATGCAATATAGAAGATATACTTACGACAAAGTGTTAACCAGCCACAAAATTCTGCATTCAGGAATGTTTGGTAACTTGTACATTCTTTTCACGATCTGCAGGAATCGCGTTAGCAACGAACGAACATATTGATCGGCATTTACCAGATCCGTGTATCTGCAAACATAGTATTTTAGTTCTTCAGTAAATAAAATAAAATATCTCAATTTTACCTGATCAACATGAACATGATGTAGGCAGTTAAACTTGGCGTCAAGGTGATTGCCTGCCTTGGTTTCAAATCAATTACAATCCTCTGCAAAATTTTAGATTCATCATCATTTCTGTACTTCAAGATTCCTTGATAAGAAACTTCCTTCTTCTTCACGACAACAACCATACTTTGGAAGTCTTCGTTCAACAGTATCGAATCATTCAATCCGTGATCTCGGAGCCTGTTCGCTAGAATGTGATTCTTTTTATTCAAATCGTTATTTCTGTGCGCTAAATCGTTCAGCTGTTCTTGCAGCTCAATATAGTACGAAGTCGATTTTTGTAGTTCGTATCGCAAGTAGGATTCGCTCTGTCTAATTCCTTCAATGCTGTTTTCATCCGTCTTTTCGACTTGCTGCTGCAAAATACCTTGAAGTGTTTGGTTTTCATGCTGTAAAGTGTCGATTATTCGTTTATATTCTCCTAACGTTTGATTATTTGCATCTGTCATTGACCGTAACTCCGATTCCAACTGCCTGTTGACGAGCTTTTGAGCCTGGAATGCTTCCATTAGCTCGCCTTCATCCAGCATGCGGGCACTTACATCACCATTATGGGGTAATTGTGTTTGACCTAACGATCGTAAAGATTGACTTTGTTGCGCTAAAACAGATTTTAAAGAAATGCATTCATCCCTCCTGCGCTTCAACTCTTCTTGCAATGCATTGTACTGGGCTTCAAGCTCTTGCTGTTCAACACCACGCTTGATACTGTTGCGCAACAATTGGTAATCTTGCCTCAATTTCTCATTCTCCACTTCCATTTCCGACATTTTCAAGGAGTCTTCTGTGTTGAAAGAGGAACTCTTTCTTATTCTCGCGATTTCTTTCTTCAAATTTTCACTCTTTCCTTTCTCTTCTTCGAACAGTTTCCTCATTTTCAGAATTATCGAGGTTTGGTCCTTTTGTGTTGATGGACTTTCCGAGTAATTTGGAGTGGATGAGCGCTCTGGAACAAAAATGTTAAAATTAAACCTATATAAAGCCCTAAAAACTTAATTTTCAGGATAAAACGAGTCTATTGACCTAAAAGTCACCGAAATCATGTTAAGATTATTGTTTTAAAAATTTACTATTCAAATAACGTACGTTAAGTTAAATTTATTGCTCTCTGAATATATATCGCTGACACTGATACCAAAACAACACTCGAGTCATGCATCAACTCCCGAAATATACAGATAAAAATTACTCTCCACCAATAAAAACGAGCACACAATAAATTTACCTCTCATCAAACTATTAAAGGATTCAGGTGGAGTTTTGAAACCTCTATCGTAGTCAACAAACGGATGTTTCGGATTATTGTTATTCAATTCACCTTCGTAATTTTGCGGTGATTTTCGAATTTCCAGTGTATTTTTACCCGACGTGTATCCGTAATCTTCCTCGTTCTGACTCGAAGCGTTACTCATCGAGCGTGAATGGGATTTTAGGTCGGGCAAATTCGAATTCGATATTACTTGCTGCAATCGACGGAGCTCTTGTCGAAGCAAACTATTTTCGCTCTCCAATAAATCTTTATCTTTCACCGTTTTTTGGTACGCTTGGTGAATTTCATTCGAATCTGCCTCGGATAGCAAACGGGCGCGTGAAGTATTTTCTGAAAAATAAAATACAAAATTATTTTTTAAATTTATTTTTCAAGGTTTTTTACCATTTCTTGAAGCAATATCAAATTCATTCAATTTTTCTCTCATTTGCTCCATATCCCTCATCATAATCGATCTTTCTTTTGATTTTTCTTCTTCATCTTTTTGCTTTTCTTCAAGAAGAATCATCTTTTCATCCCTTTCTTCTTCCAATTGTTTGATTACGATTATCAATTTCTCATCCCGCTCTGCGAGTTGCAGTTTTAGTAATTTCAATTCGTTTTCCAGCTTTTTCATTACTTCTAATTTAAGTCTGGAAGGAAACAAAATTGTTAAAAACACTATTCTCAATCTAAAAATAATATTCAACGTACTTCATTGCAGGTATTTCAGCATTTTGCTTCTTCAAAGCAGTATGTTCTTTAAACAATTCATCGTATCGTTGTTGTAACTCAATAATTTTGTTCTCCAAACCTTTGTACATTTTCTGAATGTGGGATATTGTTCGTGCTTCAGCCTGAAATGAAACATATTTATAATTAGGGTTTTTAGGAGTTTTCAACTCTGTGTTGTACTGTGTCTGGGTCAAATTGACCAGAACTACAAAAACTCACAAAATTTTTATAATCCCACTTAAGCGGAGCAAATGAAATTTCAAGCATTCTTTCATGGTACTATTATAGACTACTGAAAGTTATGATAGGACAGTATTATAAGCCTCTAGAGTCCCTTAGGGACCCTCTTCGGGGAGAGGGGAGCTTCCACCAGTTATTCCTTCTTATTTTTTCGAGCCGATTCTTTTTTATTTTGTTACACTTGGCCGAATGCCATGGCTGAATCTCATTTGGCCGAACAGAAAAAAGTTATTTGGACATTTGGCCGAATCATAAAAAAATATTTGGGACATTTGACCGAAATAGAAAAACAAATTAATGCACTCCTTATGTAAAATTCATAATAAATTTAAGAGAAAGGGTGCATTGTGTGCAATAACATTAATTTTACTGTATCCTAATCAGTAAAACAATTCTTTGAAAAAATTACGAACTAAGTAGCTTTTCTGATTATCGGCAAATCTAACTTTCTTTGACTACAATTTAAGAAAAATGGTGTATTGTCTGCAATAATACCTCCTATCAATTTTACTGTAATTCTTTGAGAAAAGGGTGCATTATGGCATTATGTAAGTTTTTTTAATTATTGGCAAAAAACAACTTTCTACTTTCAACTAAAACTCATAATCAAGTTAAGAAAAAAGAGTGCATTGTGTAATGATATAATTTTATTGTATACTAATCACTAAAAATTTGTTGAAAAAGGGTGCATTATGTAGGGTGTTTTAATTATTGGCCAAAAATAACTTTCTTCAACTAAAGAAAAACAATTTAAGAAAAAGGGCGCACATATCGTAATTTTTCTGCACAGTTTGTAATTAATTTTAAAAAAAGCCCCAGGAAGAATCGGATTAGCTATTCAGATAATTTTATTGGATGCAGGAAACCTAAAGGAGTATTTTACCTGGCAAAAATTTCATTTACTTAGCCCAAGGAGCTCAAGCCTAACACTTAATGACTATCTCACGTCAATTTGACCGTGAGCTTGTGGCAAATTTTAAAGTTAAACAATTTTATTTTATTTTTAAACATATTTTGAATAACTTGTATTTTGCACAATAAAATTCTCACCTTCTTTTTCTTGTACAGCCGCCTCGCCAAAAATCTTCGTATTGTAGCCTGGCACTTAACAATATCATTGTAACGGTTGATATACCGTTGTCGGGCTAAATATCCTCGACATAACCTCTGTATTTGAGTGGCTTTATGATTATCAAGCGCAATTTTGTACTTATATCGCGCCAAATAGCCTCGAATATATTTTTGAAGTCCCAAAATTGTTCTTTTTGTACGTTGATATTTGGTTCTTTGCAGCCACCCTCGAACGTATCGTTGAATTGTAATGGCTGCGCGATTTTTTCGTAAATTATCGGCCCGTCTGCAATTAAACAATTATACAAAATCTCTTTTATAAAATAAAACAAAGTTATAGATTACTTTCTTGCCAACAATCCTCTAGCATGCCTCTGCAATCCTAGAGCAGTTCTCTTCAATCGGTTAAATTTAGTTTCATAAATGAATCTTCTAATCATGGATTGAACTAAAATTATATGTTTCTTTCTAATATCCGTTCGAAGCTGCTCTAAATAAGCGACTTGGCCTGCACGAAAGAATATTTGTGTATTTCCAAGACGGTATTTGTCCTCATCCTTGAGCCAATTGCGGACAATGTTTGTGCACGTTGCCTTTTCGTTCCAGTCCACAATTTGTACACGCTTGCAGAGCAAGCGGTAGCGACCATAAAAATCGTCGTAGGTCCAACGAGAGGGAAAACCTGCCGCTGATATTCGGACTGTTTCTAAAACGCCACAAGCTCGTAACTGCTGCACGATTTTTGGTGCTTCCCACTGGAAGGGAGCTTTATCGTCGTTTGGCTTTTTAAAAAGCAACATAATGAAAATATTTCATTTCTATTGAATAAAATAATAAACTTACTTTAATACACCTGACGTAATGCGGTGTTGTGTTATGCAAAGTGGTAATTAGAAGCGTTAAACTGTCTCTAAATTGAGATCCTACAGTTTTTCGTTGCTGCTTTTGGGTTAGTGGCTAAAACAGAATTTTAATATTATTATTTATTATTAAATTAAACATTTTCAAACATGCAAATAATAGTTTAAGGGAGTAGTCGCTTTAAAGTATTATAAAAGGAAATTCGACTTAAAATCTTACGAATTTAAATCCAAAAATATAACATGGAGTAGAGTTAATGCGTTTTTTGCAATAAACTTAGAGCTGATTCACATAGATTTCTTTTTCACTAGTGACAGTCATTAATTGACGAGCATTAATTGGTGGGGCATTGACTGGAGCAATTGAAAAAATGCAATGTGAACACGCTTTACTGAGTCTGCTGGAGAATGCTGGAGCTCAATTGCTCCAGCCCAGCCAATAATGCCCCTCCAATTAATGTCCGTCAATTAATGCCTGTCAAAAATGAAAAAAAAAATCTATGTGAATTAGCTCTTACGCACACACAGCAATAACATTGACACGAGGACCAACCAAGTCAGCAATGCTAGAAACATAATGATTTTACTATTGCTATTGCTCGTTTTTGTTTTCGATTTGGTGGCTTGATCGAACTTTTAAATTCATGTTTCTCCACTTTTGAAGTTGTTCAAACTTGGTAATGGGCCCCATTACCCCAAAAGGGCCCCAAAGGGAGTAAAGTAGCAAAAATAGCTTGTATGAGCAACTTATAAATTAATTTTAAAGTGGTTGAAACTGTAGTGAACCCAAAGGGGTCTCTATTCTCTATGGGGGTAAATTAGCAAATTCAATCCTATTTAATTTTTTGAATCCAGTCTTTTCAATTGGATTTCTTTCAAACTGCTCAAATTGCTCAAGTCGTTGAATCTTTTTAGTGTACCCAAGGGTATAAAATATCAATTTCAGTCCGGAGTTTACTCATTTTCTATTTTCTACAGATATGATTAACATGCAATTATAGCAAATCAGCCAAGTTCAGCGATACAAGTTACTAAAATTCGCTAAAATTACTAGTTTCAATAATATTTTTTAAAGACATTTCATAATGAAAATTGCGAAAAAATGTTAGTTTCCATAACCATGCACCATAACCAATTACGTTATTTTTATTTTCAAAATTATAAAATCAATTTTTAGAAAAAACATGCAGAAAATTGTTTCAAAAATAATATTTCAACTAACTCTTCTTCGTTTTTCCGGCGTCGACTGTGAAGAAAACAAAACATTTTATGATAAAATAAACAAATGAAAACAATGAAAATTTATATTTTTATTTTTAAATTACCTCAATTTTCGAAGCACTAATCACAACCTTGACCCCAGGAGGACTCTTAGAATCATCAGGATTATGATTTTCAACGGTCATTAGCTTTCTAATCATTTTCATTGTTGACTCTTTTAAAACATTCACTAGCTCTTTTGAAACAGTATCGCGATTTTTCTCTAAAAACCCTTGCGATTCATATTGAACGGTATCGGAAAAATGTTTTATCAAAAAAGCTGTCTTCCCAAACCGCGGTTTATCAAAATGCTTATATTTTGTACACTTTTCCATCAACTTTCCAACCCATGACTCATCCGAACCCCTGGGCATACGACATTCTTCATCCAGCAAATCCAAAATTCCTAATTTCGATTCAATCAAATCTATACACGGCTGATTATCATAAAAATCAATCATTTTCCACTCAATTCCCTCCTTCAAATATTGTTCTTGTTCTAATTTAAAGACATGTTGATTGAATTGCTGCTGAAGCTTCTCGTTTGCGTAATTGATGCAAAACTGTTCGAACGAGTTGATGTCGAATGTTTCAAATCCGTAAATGTCCAGCACTCCTGATGTTTTGGATAAATTCCAATAAAAGAATTATTTATTAATTTAATGAAAATTAAGTTACCAATAAAACAACTCTGTTTCTTTCCGCTTACTAAATTCTTGTTGATTTTTTCCACAATAAACTGAAATAGTTCAGCATAGATATGCTTTGCTAGGCCATCACGAGCTGCTTCTGCCTGCTGCCGATTCATCGGGATCAAAACAGACTCGTTGATGGATTCAATTTGTCTTGTGACCAGCCATTTACGCAAATCTTCTTTATGTAAACTTAAGATATCACAAAAAACGTTCAAGTGTAAGTCTTCAGACTGGAAAATATTCAATATTAATTTTCATTTTGAATTCATTCGTTAGTTTTTTAAATTTTACGCACCAAAATACTGCACCCTTCATTATCAATTTCTTCTGTATTTTTCTTATATTTAAATGTATATTTAACATTTCCTAAATGCAAAATGGAAGCAATAATTCGCATGATGTCGTTCACTTCCCCTTCATCAAACCCCAGTATTTTCAGTGCATTTGTTGTTTCAGAAAATGTGTCGAGATCAGAAACTCTGTTCACGTACGGTGACGCTCCTTGGTTTAAATAAACAAATTTATCTTGATGGTCTGCCAATGAAAAAAATAAATTACTTTTAACTTGTTTTTTCTTTAAAAATTGATTAAAATACCCAGCATCAATTCAGGCCATTGTTCCCTGGCCGCGCACAGTTGATAGAAAATATGGTAATTTCTTTCGCCACCCGCTTGAAAAACAACTCTCGATTTTTCTAACAAATAAGTTTGCATTGTACCCCCCGTTAGTGACATCATAGATAAACTATTCGTAAACAATAATTTTGTAAACTTCCCAAAACGAGAACTGTTATCATTTCTTGTTGTTTTCGCATTTCCAATAGCTTCCATAATCGGACTGCTAGCCAACACTTTCTTTTCTATTTGAGTCTCGGACTCACTCCCCCCAACCGCAGCAAAGTATCTCATGGCATATTTAGCGGAAACCGTTTTTCCAGCCCCCGACTCTCCACTCACAATTATGCTGATATCACATTTCTCCCTCTCTAGCTTTGCGTACGCTTCTTCAGCCACTGCAAAGATGTGGGGCTCAAGTTCTCCCATGGAGTGGCCTCTGTACGCACGTATAATGTCCGCTCCATACAAAGGCAGTTCTGAGTAGGGGTTGATGGCAACCAGCACTATACCACAATATGTGTAAATTGCTTGGCGTTCACAAAATCTTACTTCTAAATTGTACAAAACATCAGGTTCATGCAGATACGACAGCGCCGTCAAATCATTTTGGCCTATCAGTATCGTTGGATTTCGTAGATGTGGAAGATCGGCTGCTGACTTGATTTGCAGCTGATGTTTTACTCCATTCACTGTTATCACATTCAGGATTTTGTCATCTTTTTTGTAGTCTTCCAAAACAATCGCGCCTTCCCACACCGTTTCCGCGTGAGGGATCCATACTCGTGCATCCTAGGAAAAAAGTAAATAGATTAAAATAAGATTTGTACTTTGAGCGTCTCAATAAAAAAAAGGAAGAACCTCGAAAGAACCCAATAAGCACATTTGACTATTACTAGGAGTTACGACAAGTTATGACAATTTGTACAATTATGGGAAAAACTATCAAAAGCTTAACGTAAAGTTATATCACAGAATTGGAGAATTGGCCGTACAATCATCGTGTACATCCATCTGAAGTACTTAGGCTTTATACCCCAGTTCTTCCCGATGACACGACGACATTGGCCTAAGACACGACATGCCTTAATGAGCCTCTGTTCGAGGTGTTGATTCCAGTTCAGTTTACTATCTAGGATAACTCCCAAATACTTCACCTCACTGACCTATTTAATCTGCTGATTGAACAAGCAAAGAGGCCTAAGTCCCTCTAAATTCCTGCGCTTCGTAAAAAGGACAAGATTGGGTTTACCCGGATTGATCATCAGTCCACTTTCAAGACACCATCCCTCAACAATTCGCAATGCAGCTTGCATTCTGTCGCAAACAGTGTCCAGAAATTTCCCGACAACCAA
>JXPH01073014.1:0-10367 GCA_001014845.1 Mochlonyx cinctipes | reverse complement strand
CAAAATCTAGGACTCTATTCGCATTAGAACTATTTCAACCTCCCAAATTTACCTCGACTTAAATTCTATGTTCAATGGCTAAATTTTGATGATTTTTCAAAAACGTTCAAAAATTAAATTTCGAAAAAGTTTAGTTAAAAAGGAACTCAAAAGCTGGCTGAAAAGTTTCATTGTGACAAGAAATGTTTCTTTGTGATAGCGAAAAGTTTCTTTGCCCCAAAGAAACATTTTGACAATTTTTTTTTGGACAAAAAGTTTTTTTCGAACAAAGAAACAACTTCTTTACCACAACTAAACAACATAATTCAATTTCTCTCAGTGAAGTAGATTGGAAAATCATCCGCAAACAGATGATATGTTGAGAATGGAACGCAGTCAGGTCCAAAAAAAAAAATTATTTTGCCAGGGCAAAATCTTGTACGGCAGGTATTAGTCAACACGTTTAATCCTGGACTGGTGGACGCAGACTATTCATACTTTTGCGCAAAATTATGCAACTTTTGCAGGTGACCCCTTTTCTTTAAAAACATTTGGTCATTTTAATTCCAAAATGGGGATTAAAGCCTTATGATCGAAATGGCCACCAATGTTTAATTGAAATATGGGTATAGTCTTTATAATTGTCACTCTGAAGAATTAGTATTTTCTCGTTTTCGTCTAACTCGACTATATTGATCGATTATGTATTTTTTTAATTCTCTCTAGATTGAAGATCCAGAGTGACATGATTATAGAGATTACACCCAATTTCTTTTAGCTTTTTCAGTAGATTAGAGATATGAAAATCACAAAACTAGTCAATACTCTACTCATGCATATAAACCATTTTTAACCTATTTACAATTGGATTAACCTTCGACTTGGATATTCGACGCTTATACAGGTATATCTCTACTATTCAAATTAGATTTTTGAGTCTGTTATATTACAAATGAATGCAAGCGGATAATCGAGTTACACCTGTATTTTTAATTTTGATTTTTCAATTTGTATGCCAAAATACTTATCAAGAACAACTATTTGTTTTGTCGAAGGGTAATCTCATGCTTTGTTGTGTTAGTTTCCTGAATAATTTATGGCCTGAAAATAAAACAGCACGTGCTAGGTGCTATTTTCGCAGCGACAAAAATTTTGAAACCATTTTTTAACAAATAATAACTTACAATATATTTATTTATATACTTTTTTGATACCTTTATAAAAATTGTTCTTATTTAGAGTAAATATGGCTTAATATTTTGTTAGTGTGTGCATGTGCAATGTCTAATTACAGTCTGGTATAATGTAAAAAAATAAAAAAAATCACAGAAACAATACAGATACAAGACGAGACGAAACAGAAATGTAGAAATGTGGTTAGGAAAAAAACCTTATTTCAGCTACTTTAAAATAATAAATAAGGTTTTCAGTCCTATTAAAGGAAATAATAAGCCAATTAAATGTACATATATAGCCAATAAATAAATAAAATAATAAATTTAAGCTTGTAATTTAGTGGGTCTAGATTCACGTGTTTTGATAGTTGGGGCCTCTGGCCACTTCCATGTCACGGGCATGGAGCTCTCATAGTTGAAATCGTAAATGTGTTGTTCTAAGTAATGGACCTTGTCATGTGGTTCAGGGTATGTTGACGCTAAACCTATAAAAACAAAATTCAAATTATAATAAAATAAAATAAAAGATGGTCACAGCGATAAATTTGGTTTTCATAAAACAGAAGAGAAATAAGATGCAACAATTTAACATGTTTTGGTAACATTTTAATTAATATTTTCTTTTTTTTAATTAGTTTAATTATTATTATTTTTATCTGGAACATTTATACAGCTAATGCAGTTTTTGTTGTGATTTCTTTATTTTTTCTGTAATGCTTATTTTTTATAGGTCGGGTGAGGGGCCTAGCTATAGATTATTTGGAGAGATTTTATACAGTGAAATTTATTTTACAGATTATTTTACACGTCAATGATCGAATATGCCATATAATAAGTTTTTAAAATAAAAACAAATACAAAATAAATATAATAATAAATAAAACGTAAAAAACAAACCCAAAAATTTAAGCTAAGTGAAAATTTTAGCCAGAAATTGTTCTAAAAAACCATACTAGCCACAGATTAAACTAATATTGTGAAAATTTTCAGTTCTATTTTGTGTGAAAAAATAATAAAAATGTATTGTTTTAATTCGCTGGAAAATTTGTCATTTGAATATTTTTTACAAGATGGCTCAAAAACGAACAAGAACTAACTTTTTTTTAAAAAAATTCTAGTACAGAAAAGCACGATAGAAAAATTATTCAGAGTACAAAAATCACATAATTTTGATTCGACGACGGGCGCCACGGGCGTCAGATTTTGGTGTGAATTGTAAAAGCAAAACAAACAAATTCAAATTACGAAAATAGGTTAAATATTGAACAAGAGCTTTTATCATAGATTAATAATAAGATAGGCATCTTAGAAGAAAAACTGGTTAAATTTTCAATGATTACCCGATCACGCGAATTTTGCGATATATCATCGCTTTCGGCGCAACGATCGCATCAAAGTTTCTTCACTGAAACACTTTTTTAAAACGTCATTATATATTTCTTTACATTAAAGACACTAAAATCCAAGGACCTGCCAATAAAAATAATGCGTTACATGACCGCCAAAGAAAATGTGTCGCTTTTTTCAATAATTAATATTTAATTTTCTCAGGCAAATCTTATTATTAATCTATGCTTTTATTGAATTGGTAGTTATTGTAAAAAAAAAAGAATATTGAACAATATCAGTTATTTGAAGTACTAAATGTTGGTTTGGAAACTAAAAATACAAAAATAATGCATTTAAAAAATGGAAAATAACCCCGTTGTTTTTTACCATATTAGCAATCAATCGGAGTCAACATAAAAGTCAAAACTGGTCTATAATGTTGCTCATTTAAGAAAAAATAAGTTACATACGAGGTTACACATAATTCTCTTAGAAATAAGTACTAAATTTTTTGGAAGTATATTTCTATATAATAAGGTGAATAAATAATCTTGAAAAATATAGGAAAAAAACAACTTAACCAGCATTGGCATATTCGACAATAAAATTTGGAAGCCAATTCCATCTCCAAACTACCGCATACCCTTTAATTTGTCCTCTTTTTTCAATTCGATTAAATCTCATTGACAAACATTTAGGTTAGGTTAGGTTTAAGTACTTGATAACATTCGATAAATAATTTAAGAAATAAAAAAACTAAATAAATATATCACATAAAAAGTCGTTTAAAACGTATAACGTAGTCAAGTGTTCTAAATATTTAAAAGTCCTGGAAAAGGATTTTCTTTAGTGGATATTGTCAGTTTGTTTGTATCCTTCGGTTGTGCCGGCATGTAATTTAGTTGGAGTCAAGGCGCGCGTTGGGATATCCTTGGGTCTGGGCCATGGCCATGTCACGGGCATGGATGTCTCGTAGTTGAAATCGTAAATGTGTCCTTCTAGGTATTTTTTCTTATCGTGGGGTTCAGGGTATGTTGATGCCAGACCTAAAACGATAGAAATTGCTCATCATATTTGGACACGGTGTATTTTTAAATTGACATCTACTCTACGGAAAATAAACTATGGATAAAAACAAGGGATAAGGGAATAAAAACAAAATAGGGTGGTTGTGATTGGTGAATTTGTGTCGAATGTGGCTATATTATTGCGATATTTTGTTACACTAAAATTAGTGTGATGTGCCTTTTTGTCGTTTTGATGTTAGATTACAGTTTCGATTTTCCCAATTTTTCGATTAAAAATAGTGAAAATCATGCAAATTTCCATATTATTTTTCCACAACGTATTTTTAATAGGGAAAATACCACAAATTAGAATAAACTTTGTAAATCGATGACAATAAAACATAAAAAATAAAATCAAAATACTGACACTCTTTCCGATTTTTTTTTTCATTTCTTAAAATCGGTGCTATGTGCCTGCAATTTTGTAGGGACCAATGGTCTCGTCTTCATGTAAGGAAGTTCAGGATATGCCCACGTTTTTGGCATGGCGCATTCATAATCGAAATTGTAAAGAAAAGAGTTTAAAAATGATCTCTTGTCCTCTGGTTCAGGGTAAACGGATGCAATATCTAAAAATGGTTTTGAAATAATAAAATAATTTTATTTACAAAAAATAAATCCGGTATAAAAATAAAGGTAAAATATTATTTAATTATTCTTCAGTGGTTCAATTTCTTGGACACGGTTTTTCGAGTTCTTCTGCGCACATTTTAGCTTGAATTTCTTTTTCTGATTCCAGCGTTGGCAATGGGCGAATTTTGATTTTTTTTGTGATTTCAGGGTACTTCCATGTTGACACAATTGAACTTTCATAATTGAAATTGTACAATTGAGATTTGAAAAATGATTCGAGATCTTTCGGTTTTGGGTATAACGAGGCGAGAGCTGATTGAGTATTGAAATATTAGGAAAAATTTATTTTTAAGTACATATAAACCTATTTTACTACAAAATTAATAAAAACCCTGTGTAGAAAAATTTGTTACAATAACAAGACTCTAACGGGAATCGAACTTGAGATCTCAGGTAACAGAGGCTAGCATTTTATATCACCACTTCTTACTTCAGCAAGCTATTTGTATTTCCATGGTGACCAGTGTCATTTATTTCTGAATACCGTCATTCAAATATGTTCTCCATTTCTTAACCAATTTATTCAAAATTTGAGCATCATGTTTTACACTTTAAAACTAAGAATTTAACAAGGTTATGTAAATATTGAATTTAAAACAGAGATTCAGAAATAAGTGACATAAATACAAGAAGTACCCATGGCTATTTCCCATATTTCTAAGACTATTTTTCGTGCGATATATGACAGTCGTTGTTGAGAAGTCGCTTGAATGTAATAGTAATACCTCCAAGACTCAACATACAACATAATGTTGACCGTAATAATCGCACTCAAAGGAAAGAGTAATGTCGGCGATATTGTTTACCTGTAGTAAATCTATGAAGTTAGCACTAAGACATAACTAGATTATGGAAGATTGCCCATACACACCATATCTACTACCCACACTAAACCATATCTACTAGTACAACATAAACTTGATAGCAGGACTACGAATACTAACTTCTTGTAATCGCTTGTGATTTATTTCAAATCAATCGACTAACAAGTAGTTGGTACTTCTGTTATCAAAATTACCGTGTGGAATCGATAGCTTATTAGCTTAAACAAGTTTCAAGAACATTTCGGTAGCTATAAAATTCGCGGCATCAGTGAAGGTATAGGCTGGTATAGGCAGAACTGGAAAAGTGTTTCAATTGTTAATCAATCCATTCCAACTAGGTTTTTGATCAGCTGAAAATTAAGAATGAGCTAAATAAATAAATTCAGAGTGGTGGTGAAAAGACTCCTGAGGCATGAAAAGAGCACAATTAGAGGACACCCTTTTTTGAATTTTGGGGCCACTCTTTTTCAATAGTCAATACTCAATAGTCAATAATCAATCGTCAACAGTCAGTTATCGATAGTCTATAGAAATAGTCAATAATCAACACCCAAAAGTTCAATAGGCAATTGTGAATGGTTGATAGCCAATAGCCAATAGTCGGTAATCGATAATCAATACTAATTGTCAATAGTCAACACTCAATAGAAAGTCAACAGTTAATTTAGTATAGGAAAAAGATCAGTGACCAAATAATTGGAAACTGGCTAAAATTTAGCATAGAGGTTACCTTTGCCTTACTATTGTATACTCAAACAAAACCTACCCCACCGGAACATGTAAAAACTGGCCATCAGTTTGGTACCCTATGGAGGATTAAGTCTTAAGAATTATTTTATAAGAGATTTTATCACTGCAAGGGACTAAATATGTTAAAAACATGAAAAATACTGAATCCTCGACAATGCCGGCATGGTGATTTTACATAAATTTTTAAAGGATCAACGCTGCGGGAAGATTAAAAGATAATCTTTGAGAATTGTTCTCTCGTTTGATACCATGCAGCAATTTACCCTTTCTGGGGGATCTAGGACCAATTATGGTGAACTGTCTGGCTATTGTACAAGAAGTTTACATTTAAGAACTGTATTTTTACAGCAACTACTATTACGTTTCTTAATATATTTAATCACTTGCAATGATAAAACTCTTACATACAATCATAAAACTTAATTCCATACTTGGTTACAGGTTCTGGTGTGGTAGGTTTGGCCTGAGTAAACAAACCTTCAACAAAGATAAACTTTGCCAAATTTCAGCCAATTTCCATTTTTTTCGTCATCTTCATAAAAATTTTTGGTTTTTGTGTACACAAGTCAAGTCAAGTGTCAACAGTCAAGACATTAGTCAATAATACAATAGTCAGGCTACTTGACCGGTAGAGCTTCTGCCTATCAATCCACAGGGTATGGGTTCAAAACCGACCCGTGGTGATCAAATTGAACTTACATTTTTCATTTTTCTGACACAGTAAATTGCTTTGTGTGTTCTGCTCTCTAATATGCATGAATAGTAGGGTCAACGAAGCAATTTCCAGAGCCATTATATCAAAAATATACTTGCTGCACAAACTATAGCTTCTTCAAGAAAATTGGAGCTATAATGNAGAGCCATTATATCAAAAATATACTTGCTGCACAAACTATAGCTTCTTCAAGAAAATTGGAGCTATAATGTTTAAAAAACTTGTATTTATGTAAAAACATATATTTATGAATAAACTCAAACTCAACTCAAACTCAAACACTTAAGCGTTTGAATGGTGTTCATGTCAGTCAGCCAATTTTCATCTTCATTTCACTTTATTTCTCAGGCACTTTTGCGTGGGAGCCCTCAGACCCTGTGGACTGATTTGGCCCATTTTCAATCGCTTCCGAGTGGTAACGAAAAAATGCTACAGGTTCATCAAAATCGGTTAAAACTTACGCGATTTATCGTGGTGACTCACAAGTTACACCGTTCACAGACATACTTAACAGACATTTTTTAACAACGGTCAATTCGCGTTCAAGGATGTCTGAAACATGCTTAAAATACATTTTGGCAAATTTTTGGTTTAAGGCCTCTCCAATTCATTTCTTTATAGTGGGGTTTGACGGTTTGACGAAAAAATGTAAAAATGTAGTTCTATCTCATTGCCAACTTCATCATGCTTGTGTCGCTACACGTTGGATCACGCTATATTATAAAATACGTGTGAAACGCGTTTAATTCGAATAAAAGATGTTTCATCCACCATAAGTAAATGTCTGTATAGTAGTTTTATCGTGGCTGTTGTTCTTTTTCCAAGTCGTCAAAAATTGTCAAACGACCACACCAATAAACGTTTTATCAGCATGTAAAACACATGAACTTTACTGAAAAGGCCTTGAATACTTTTCATAAAAAAAAACAAAAACAAAATACGGCAGAAACATGACCCACTATTTTTGTGTAGAAAAGTTACATTGTAGTGTTGGTTGCGTATTTTTTTAATCTTCCAAACACCACTATGCAGTGTATGTAAAATGGAATTAAGATATGATATCATCATTTCGCAACTTAAAATAAAATGATGGTATACCAATAACTGTCATCATTTCTCTTAAAAAAACTTAAAAATTGTAAAATTAAGTTTAGATTTCATGCGGGTTCGGGGAGGAAAAAAGAAAACTCACCCTTAGCATACGCAAATTTGGTGATTCCGATGGCAATTTCCATTGAACACGCTTTGATGGCGTTTAGTGGTGGGTACAATGAGCCTCTACTAATATCTTCATCGGTCACATGATCGGCCACAGCCTGTGCGGCGATCAAGAACATATCTTCTGGAATATGGTGGGTACCGGTGGCAATAACGCCCAATGCAACGCCGGGGAAAATGTAGGCGTTATTTCCTTGTCCAGGGTAATAAGTTTTTCCGTTGTATTCAACAGGAGGGAATGGTGAACCGGATGAGAATATAACGCGTCCCTAAAAATAGTTTAAAATTAATTTCAAAATATTATTTACGAAAGAAGTTCACATACCTCAGTATTTTCATAAGCTTGCTGTGCAGTACATTCAGCTTTTGACGTTGGATTTGATAATGCAAAAATGATTGGTCTTTCATTTTGGTCCGCCATCATTTTCAAAATTTCTGGAGTAAAAGCTCCACCAGCAGCTGAAGCTCCAATTAAAACTGAAGGCTGCACTTCTTTCACAACTTCCGCGAAGTTTTTCATGACCTTGTGATCTTTTGCATAGTATGCTTTGTGGCCACCCAATCTACCTTCAGGACGTCCCTTGGCTAATAAACCATCAATGTCGAATAACCAAATCTTATCTCTAGCCTCTTGTAAGGGAGTTCCTTCCGATTGCATTGCTTTAACGCATAGATCAGCAATGCCAATAGCTGCCTCTCCTGCTCCCAAGAACAAGAATTTGTTGTCAGATATTCTCTTTCCTGTAATCCTCTTGGAGGCTAGTAAACCAGCTACTGCAACCCCAGCTGTTCCTTGAATATCATCGTTGAATGTGCAGAATGTTTCCCTATATTTGTCCAAAAACCTGAATGCATTATGGTTGCCAAAGTCCTCAAACTGTATGAGAGTGTTCTGACCGTATCTCTTAACAACAGCTTGCATAAATTCATCGATGAAGTCATCGTACTCCCGTCCGGTCACACGTTTCTGTCTCAATCCAATGTAAAGTGGATCTTCTAACAAATCTGGATTGTTGGTTCCAACGTCAATGACAATAGGAAGACACTGATGGGGTTGAATGCCAGCCAAGGCCGTGTAGAGGGCCAACTTGCCTACAGGAATACCCATTCCACAGGCACCTAAATCACCTAAACCTAAAATACGTTCTCCGTCTGTCACCACAATAGCCCGAACATCAGGTTCTGGCCAATTCCTCAACACGTCATAAACATGTCCACGATCATTGATCGTAACAAACAATCCTCTGGGACGACGGTAGATCAATCCAAACTTTTGACATGCCAAACCGACGGTTGGTGTGTACACAATTGGCATCATAGCCTCAACGTCCTCGGACACGAGACGGAAAAAAAGTTTCTCATTACGATCCTAAAATGAAATAATGGCGTTTAGAACGATCAATTAGTAAAAAGGAATAGATTTACCTGAAGATCGACTAAATAGAGATACTTATTCAAGTCCTCTTGATACCTTGAGATTGACAACCGACACAATTCAATTTGTTCCTCTTGTGTCTTGAAACGGGCAGGTTGAAGTCCGTGAATCCCAAGCACTTGACGCTCCTCTAAAGTGAACGCCAATCCTTTGTTCAAACGGGGATCTCTCAAGTGATCAATTCCCATGACCATGGAGGGGCAAATAATGTCACCGGTGACCTCATGGTATTCGCGTTGTGCTGGCGTTGTCAACACGTTAGTGTTTCTTTGCTTTGTTGGCGACGAAGTGGCTGAGAGCGATTTCGTCGTCTGCTTGGCAAGCTTGCCCCCATTTAATCTAAATAATAGAGAAGAAGGAAATTATATAATTCAATTTATTTTGATTTGAGACACGATAAATAATAATATACATTTTGCATAAAATGATGCTACAGTAGAGCTGTGGAAAAATGGGTCAGTTTCTTGACATACTGATAAGGGGCATACAATTGTCTTTTTTTATTGGTAAGAGAATTGACCTTGATGGCTTGTTTTTGCTATCGGAAGTTTGATTTCAATTATAAATTTTACACTCTACTGACACGTTTTCAGTGCAATGAAAATGATATCATTCGTGCACAAAACGGTTATTTTAATTCTGAGTATTTCGTGTGATAAAACGTTGATAACATACTATTAAATATACATTATACCTAAGTCTATGTATTTTTGCATATTCGTTTGAATGTGAATTGATTTAAATGCTACTATCACACAGTATCGAAGCTGAACTGAGTTTGATGATCTCAATTACTCTATTTTGATGTTTAAAGACCCCCTTGGTGTAATAGTATGGACAAGGCCGTGCATAACTAAAAGTGATACAATTTATTAGAAATAAGTTTCTGTTTGTGATACCTTCCCGATCGAAAATTGAGACTAAAATTACACTTTCCCAAAGTCTCCCCAAAATCTCTATCAAAATGTATTTCTTCATTTCTTCAGAAAGTCTCAATTGAGGATTTGAGAGTACTAAAATATATCATCGATACACTTTCCAAAGGGCAGTTTCGTTGACCTCACCATAGTCTTACCAAAGTCTCAATCTTAGTCTCAATGNAAGTCTCCCCAAAATCTCTATCAAAATGTATTTCTTCATTTCTTCAGAAAGTCTCAATTGAGGATTTGAGAGTACTAAAATATATCATCGATACACTTTCCAAAGGGCAATTTCGTTGACCTCACCATAGTCTTACCAAAG
>JXPH01072631.1:0-10468 GCA_001014845.1 Mochlonyx cinctipes | reverse complement strand
TAATATTTGAATCTTTATTTACTTACTTACTTATTTAAGGTCTATGGCCCCTTGTTAGACATAACTGGTTAACAGTATTTTTACATTTCGTCTGAGTTAGGGATTTATAGAGGCTGCGATACTTATTTATCATGGTGTTTACACAACTTTGACAGCGGAGCGGTACCAAGTTCAGCATTGTGTGCCTCTAGATTTAGTTCCTTCCTGAGGGCAGTGTTTTCAAGCATTCTTTTTGCTATCAATCCGGGTTCCACCCTTTTGTAGCACGTAGCCAAGGCCGTGCATAAGGTGGTTTCACAAAAAGTTCAAAATCCGTTCACATCATGCCAGCTACAAGGATATCCTTGGGAGCCTCTTTAGTTTTAAGCCTGGAATTGATAAAATCGGGTGATTTTTAAAGTTTTTAGAGGAAACCCCTATGATTTGCAATGTGCCCCCCCCCCCTCTCTAAAGTCAGGACCTAAAACTCTAAGGACGTGAAAGCGCTTCCAACGTTATCCTTGTTGGGAAACCACCTTATGCACGGCCTTGGTTACGTGCTACAAAAGGGCCCAACGGAACCCCGGATAAATAGCAAAAAAATGGTGCTTGGAAAAACTGCCCCCAGGAAAGAACTAAATCTAGAGGCAGACAAAGCTGAGCTTGGTACCGCTCCACTAAGCCAAAGCTATGTGATCGCCGTGGTGGATGCCTTGCAAGTAGCTAATCCATTCAAGTTTGCGTCACCTGATTTCTATCTCCGTACTAGTCGTATAAAACTGCTGCCATAATTCGATATTAGTAGCCGTTTTTTAATATGAGGCCTGACTGCCAGAGGACTGAGCGTCTGCCTTGGCACCAACGTTGATTGTTATCTTGGTGCTGAGATAAGTAAAAACGTGTTAGTGTTCCAGATATTACATAAAAATGGATGGGGAAAGCCTGTGGGTAGGTTTCGTTTTGAGAATTTCTGAGAAAGAAGATAGTGGTCGTTGATCTCCGATCTACTGGGTAACTCGATGTTAATCCTCTTGCCAACAGTGTTTCTGAGGCTGGATTTTGATAGCTGTTAATGGCCTGCTCTGGATTGTCTGCTTTACTATAAAAAAAACATTAATGAGGTGTTCACCTACGCATTATTCGTCTTCAGTATGCATGATGTTCCCATTCTTACTTTTCTTTTTTATCGGATTTGCAAGCTTACAGAATCTATATAATTTAGAAAATCTTTAAGTGTTGCAGCATTCTCTGCTCGGGCTGCCAAATCGTTACAATGATTTCAGAAATCACGCCTACAATACAACCTGTGGTGTAGAGTACATCATTAAGACGTCGGCATTTCTTTGCCACGTCAAACGAGGGAACATCACAAGTTTAATTACTTTCAAGCTTTAATCGTTTCATTGGAAATATAGAACTTCATTGCTTTTCTCCGACATAATTAGCAGAGTTGGTTACAATAGGCCCAAATTGAGGAACCTGTACCTGTGATGTAAACCTGATACCACCTCTGGAAATAGCCATCTATCCAACCTCAAGTTAAAATTTATTTATTTATTATCTTTTGGTAGATATTCAGCAATTTTTTTTGCTTTTCTTTCATCATATCTAAAGATAGAAAAGAAAACATAGGAAACCACAAAGTGGTTTAGGTAGCTTTTCATCATATTTATTGTATATTTTGTGATAGGAACTGGATTGAGACTTCGACACAGATGATATTTGCAAATTTTGGAGAGGATCGGAAAAGTATTTACTGAGTTATCGAAGAAAGTGTGGTAATTGGAAGCACCAGGAATGGATAATATTATCCCAAATTTAGCATAGGAACTGTTCTTGGGCACTTGCCTAAGCTTATGGCAAGTGCGCAATAACAGTTCCTATGCTAAATTTTTTCTTGAGTTCCCGTGATCGGAATGAGCTGAAATTTGGAATATAAGCTTTTGGTAAGTATCCAAGAACAGCTCCTATGCTAAATTTGGAATTATATTATCCATTCCTGGTGCTTCCAGTTACCAGACTTTCTTGGATAACTCTGTAAATACTCTTCCGGTCCTCTTTAAAATTTGCACATATCATCATTGTCGAAGTCTGAATCCAGTTTCTATCACAAAATATGCAATAAATATGATGAAAAGCTACATAATCCATTTTGTGGTTTCCCACATTTTTTTTATTTTACTGAATCCATAACCTTTCCATCTATTGAATGATAGTGATGAAAAGCTAAAAGCAATTGTATTCGGTGAAAAAAATGGTTCCTCCAGAAAAAAAAAATCTGAATGAGTGTCTGCCTATGTGTCTGTCTGTATGCGTGATAACTCACATAAATCTCAAACGATTTTGCTGAAGTAAAGTGTGAAGGCTTTCCTCAAAAAAAGTAAGCATGAATTCGTGAATGGGCCAAATTGAGTCTCGGGATTTGGGGACCTCCGTACAAACTCCGTACAAACAAATTTTCGGAAATCTTGAGTTATAATGATGGGAATGAGCTCAAATTTGGAACATAACCTTTTGGCAAGTTTCTGAAAATATGACCCTGGGATATCGGGATCTGAGGGCTCCTGTGTACCAAGAACTTTCAGAACTCTCGAGTTCTAGTAATCGGAACGAGCTAGAATTTGGAATATAAGCTTTTTAAAAGTACCCAAGAACAGTTCTTGTGCTAAATTTGGGATAATATTATCGGTCGGTTCCAAAGTGTTTTCTGGTTTTCTACGTTTTTTTACCAAATCTGATCTTAGAACCTCGAGTTTTTTCTCCTAAAGAACACACAATAGTTTCACTAACGAAATACTTTTCTTTAAAATCCAAATGATGATTTCTACAGTATGTAAAGCAAAATATTGCTGCAAGGATGCTTCAAATTCTTCAATTCACACGAAGTCCATGAGCTATCAGCATTATTTTATAGTCAAGGGACTTGGCGAGAACTCAAGTTGCAAGACCAGTCTTTTCTTTCTTTTCCCTGCTATTTATTTTCCGCAACAAAAGCATCGTATGAAAATACTTTCAATAGAATTTAATTGAATGTATAAAATGTTTCATAGTTTGTAAGTTTTGAGCATTAAAAAAATCTGACCAACCACTTTATGTATATATAACAAAACTACTTCATATGTATGAGATGGAAAATGGAAAATTTCTTACACAATTGAAATGAAACTCTTGTCAGAGAGTTGGCACTAAACTTAGAGAACTTAACTTTTAAACGGAAAATGCATTGTGTTTGTTTGGGAAATGGGAAATTCATTCCAATTCCACACATTCAAAATGAAAAGTTCTCTGTTTTAAATTATAAAACCTTAATTTTGTAGAGCTAGAGAGAAGAAAATAACCTAATTCAGGACTGTTTTCTTTCAACTTTCCTCGATTTTCCAGGCATTTTATTGTACAAATGAGAAATGGGGGGGAAAAGCTCAAACTTTTAGATTAAATAGTTTCCTAATTAAATTTTCTATTTAATGTCACAAACTTTTAACAAACTTAACCAATTTTAAATAGTTAAAATGTTTTAGTTTTTTTCAACTAATTAAAAGTCAAAAAAAATTGCATTAGCACAAAGCTAGACTAGAGATATAGAGAATTACAAATTACAATTCCAATGGATGTGCTCTGATGAATATCGGGGTCGACTTTTTTTTTTATTGCAGTTTAATTTCAATCCGATCTCATTTCCATCAAAAAGAAGAAAAAAACTAGAAACGAGCAGAAAAACAAGAGGAAAATTATAATAATTATGAAAATTAAATAAAAGTTTTTCGTTTGGTTACGGATCGGATCGGATACGAAAATTGCATATTAATGAAGTTTTTTCTACTTATTTTACAGTAATTGAATAATCTCTGGAATAGTTTCAAAGTGATTTTTGATTTTAAATGTTATTACTTTTAGTTTTACAGTTTGAGAAAAGCAAAATAGTTGTTTTTAAGCTGACGGAAAGCGCTTTAAATTTTTATTTGATTGTTAAAGCTTTTGTACTTTAAATAAATTGAAAATTAGGATTAAGATGAAGTATATGCTATTATACATTTTAAAGGATTCTATAGCCTAAAACTTTTTGATTAAACTTTTACCAAAGTTTATCACGATACGTGTTCAAATTTGAAGCAATTTTCACACACCAAGATTGAAAATATGGAACTGTTTTTGGATACTTACTTCAAGCTTATATTACAAATTTAAGCTCATTTCCATCTCTAGAACTCAAGAATTCTGGAAGTTCCTGGTACACAGAAGCCCACAGATTCCAATGTCCTAGGATCAAAGTTTTTTAGCAAATGTTCTTGGCCTTAAAAACCATATTTTTAAGTTCCATAAAATTTTAGAGTAGTTCTCTATTATTAGGGAACAAACTTAAATAGTTGAAAGAACTAAAAAATTAGTTTGGGTATGTGAACTGAAATAAATCGAGTTCTAAAAAGTGCCCTGACTCTTCATACAAAATTTGAAAATTGAACTAAGAATAATAGTTCGAAGCTGGAATTAAAATTAATTAGTGGGAAGACTTCTGTCTGGCTTTCGGTGAAATGAACTTTAGTTTCTACAATTACTGGTGTTTTTTATTCAATGTTATTGCAATTCCAGAACTTTGGGGATAAAAATTTGGCAGAAATATTAAATTTTAATAGATGGAAAGGGTTCAAATTTAGAACATAAGCTCTTGGTTAGGAGGAAAAACAGGTATAACAAAATTTTGATTTAAGATCGTGGGTCCCAACGTCCTCAGATAAAATTGGACAAAATTTGTTCGTAGGTATGTATTTATTAAAAGGTTTAATCCTAAATTTCTGCTCATTTAGGCAATCAGAACTTGAGATTATTGATTAAGCATGATTCATGAGAAATACCAGATCTCGAGGTTCTAGAATACAGTTTTATTATAAATTATTGTTGGGCACTGACCTGAAGGTTATGTTCCAAATTTGGTCTAATTCCATTTATTAAAATTTGGGATATTCGAAGGATAATTGCACATGAGATGTCACTTTGAAAAAATGTTTAGCTTTTCTAGTTTATCTTCAAAACTTTTATCGCAAAAACATGATTGTCTGATGAAGAATCTAAGAATATTAAAAATACGTCGCTCATAACAGTGACCACAAACCGGGGTCCTCGTCATCGTCAAATTTAATTTATTTAAATTTTGTTAGGAACTATTCTTTGGCACTTACTATTAAATTAAATTTGAGCTCATTCCGATCAGTAGAATCTGAGATTCTCAGATATTTCTGGTCGATATGGGTTCCCATATCCCAAAGTTCTAGGGTCAAATTTTATTATGAACTGTCCGTGGGTACTCAATACATGCTTATTTTTAAGTTGGGACTTATTCCAATCAATAGAACACAAACATTCTCAAAATTCCTGGACTCTCAGATCCTGGTGTCACAGGACCAGTGTTTTTTAGAAACTGCTCTTAGAATCTTAACAAAAGTTCTTATTCCAATTTTAAGGTCGTTCCAATCATTGGAATCCGAGATTTATAGAAATTTCTAAAGCATAGTAGCCCCCACATAAAGCGCTAGGGTTAGAATTTTGTTAGGAACTCTCTACTTATGTTCCAAATTTGAGGTTATTCTGACTTTCAAGCCGGTCCACTTTTGCACTTAAATATCAAGTGATGGGACGTGGTTTCCTTAACTAGTTGTAATAAACGAAATTCTAAACCAAAAAATATCACGCTGAAGCCTAGACAATCTTTGGGGTCCCTCAGTTGCCCTTTTTTGAACCAATGGTTAAGAAAGGAATTTTTTAGGTCAGTAGTGGATCATGTGGTAAACATCCCAAGATTTAATTTACCAAGTATCAGAGATATGTAACATCAAAATTCAAAACGACAGTTTTTGGTTTCTCTGGAGAAAGGTAAATACCAAAGACGATTACCTATTCAAATATATATTTGTTGGATGAGTCCAATGTCGTAGATTTTCCATTCTTGGTTTCAACACCACAAATGTGGAATGTTCTTGATGATCATGGATTGTGTATTAGTTTCTAAAGACTAAAATTGGGATGAATCTCAGTTTCTGAACATGTTTTATCTGATCATCTTTGTATAGGAAGCAATATCAATCTTTCATCGGTGCTTCAAGAAAAAAGACTTTCTTGCATAACTTTGTAGATACTTATCAGACCAAAGTTGAAAAAATATTTAGTTTTTCTAAAAAATAAAACAAATAACCGACAACAGGCAACACAATAAACCCCTATGAATCGCGGTTAAAGGTTAAATATTTTTAAAGCACGTCGGAAACTCTCAAGGAAAATCTCAAGTATAAAAATAAATTGATCAATATCTTCTCTTCCGAAGTAATCGGAAATAATAATAAAAATAAATTTTTCTTCACGTTTTTATTTGAAGCTAATATTTGATGTCCGGAATGCCTTAAAGCCATTTCAGTTTTCTTCTCTCTACAATATTCTATATGTATACCCTTTTCTTTAAAGTTCGGTGCTCGATCTGTGATCATTGTTGCTTTTTTGAGCGGAATCAAATACAAAATCACCCACTCAATACAATTTATTGGAAAATCAATTACTTTTCTCATGTCAATGTCTAGTTAGAGAGAAGAATTGAAAGGAAAAAGGAAAGCAATTGAGAGTGTCCTTGTGCCATCACGGAAAAATGCATTAAAATATCAATTTCTTATTTATGTACTTAATAAAATCAATTTATCGAGTTTGTTCATTCTATTACGTAATATATGTGCAATGTGCATTACATTTTCCTAAAAGCTTAAACTTAATTCAATTGTTTTTTAATAGAATATAAAAGAATGAAGCACGACATGATACACTCTTCGACATATATTTTTATTTATTGTTCGCTGTAGAGAGAAAATTGAAAAAAGAACGAAAGAAAATGTTTAAGTTTAGTTGTTTTAGAGGAGAAAGTTAGGTTTTTATTTACGGAACATACTTCAACATTATTGCTTAAGTATATATATTTTTTATTCTCTAAGAAAAGGAAAAACATTTTCCCAACTATATAACAAAAGAACGGGGGTCTACCTGCAAGGTGGATTAAAGCGTTTATGAATGGAAAATTAAAACTAAAATGGAGTTGAAACAGTGCTCATTGATCGTCGTGGGCACTTTCTGCTCAAACTCCGGAAGGCCAGAAGTAAAGGCTGTAGGATAAGAGTTAGATTAACGACTAATATTAACAGGAACCATAAGATTATCACCACACTTACGGAGACCTATTATTCTTGACTTGGAAACAAGCTAATTTGTACAGTTTAAAGTCGATTCCAATTTCTAAACCACTGCAATTGTTTATTTATTGGGGTAAAGAAACTATTCAAATTGATTACGATTTATTGAGTTATTGTGGTGCATGATCATGATACTCATGCACAAATACATTTCGATTTACACAATTACACACCAGGTCCTAAAAATGATTATTTAACGGGATTAAATTTAGAGTTTTACATAATTTATGACAGCTGGAGCATAGGAGCCCACTGGCACCCGACCTGGGCTCAAATTTATTTTAATGTTAATTTTCCCTGACTTATTTTGAATTAATGTCTAAAGATTATCTTTCTATTTTTTTAAATGTTTGCAAAACTTAGTAATTTAAATATTGAAATTTTTCGAAATATTTTTCAAATATTTTTTAAATAGTTCCAGTAGATTGAAGCTACATGTAACCAGTGGCAGGGTGGTTTTATTTTATATTCTATCTGTAAGCATATACGTATATACTTTTTACAGAGGACTAAACTAAGCCAAATTTATGTTATTGTGGTGCATGATTTATGATATCCATTGAACAGGCCCTAAATTTGACATAAAAATTTCCTCAATTACACACCAAGCCCTAAAACTGACTAATTAACGGGATTAAATTAATATTTTTACGTCATTCATGATTGCTGGAGCATATGAGCCCACTGGCACCCGACGCGGGCTCAAATTTATTTTATTTTTAAATGTTCCTTGACTTTTTTTGAATTAATAATGTCTAAAGATTATTCTTATAAATTTTTTAAATGTTTGCAAAACTTAAAATAATTGTGAATATTTAAAAAAAAAGTCGAAATATTTTTTAAATAGTTCCAGAAGATTGAAGTTACCTGTTACCAGTGGCAGGGCTGATTTTATTTTCTGTTCGATCTGTAAGCAAAGCATACGTATATACTTCTCAAAGAGGATAATTAGGGCGAATTTCATGTTACTGGGGTTTGGAAAAGCTCTGTAGTAAATAGTTCTTCTCATATTTTAAGGTCTTTTATTCAGAATGATATTCCAAGGATACGGGGCCCTTGTACTTAGATCTGACAACAGCACAATAAAAATTCTTTCACATTTTTGTAGATTATTGTGCTGCTATAAAAATTACTATTTCTGTACTTTAGGACCAGGACCTCAAAATATTGGACGTAGAAGCACAACGACGACCGAGTGGTTGAGTGGTTAGCACGCTAGGCTATCATCCACTAGGTTGCGGGTTCGATTCCCGTACCTGCTCTGTGTTTATTTGAATTAGATATATTGATTTTCAGTTTGTAATAAATCTGCATTATCGATATTTCTATAAATAGAACACAGAACAGTCAGTCTGTGAAATATGCATACACCTACTACCAGCTACAATTATATAACCTATGATTGTGGTGGTAAATGTGTGTATGTCAGGTTGGTCAGTTTCCTTGCAATAAAAAACTGAACATGACTTGATGGGCTCAATGAACTGGTGGCTCATTAGCATAACCATTAAAGTTGTGGTGGTTCGGAATCCACTATAAGCTGTAGGTCCACTAATACCTAGAAAGTTCTCTGAAATATGAGGACTCGCCTGGTCCCAATAGGGTACCTATAGGCCTTATTATTATTATTATTATTATTATTATTAGAAGTTAAGTTAAAAATCTCGGGAGCTTTTGGAACCAAACCACAACTTCTGCAGGGGAACCAGGATTTTCCATCTTATAACCAACAGCTTTAAATTTTTTTGTATAACGTAACTTTTTCTTCTGTGTATAGATTTGTACAGAGTTCGAAGAAGAAAACTCAACAGGAAGAAAGAAAGTACATGTGAACAAGAGTATAAAGTTGAATTATCTTTTATTTTCCTTTCCTTTTTATGATGATGCTTTTATTGAATAGTTTTGATAAATGTTGAGAATCAAAGAGGTTTTTATTCTATTTCAAGATCAAGAAATTCAAGATGCAAGAAAGAAAATGAAAAAGTTTTCTTTTGAAAAGATTTGTTTTCAAAATGAACATCATAATCTTTTTATAGCAATTTGTTGCTCAACAATTCCCTTGAAAGAAGCTTTAGCCCCTTGAAAGATGAACGGAAGCTACTTTTCTGTACACAGACACATGAAGATTGTTAGCTTCATCACTTATTCTATTTTTTTCCTTCTTTTTTTTTATTGCACACGGAAAACGGAGATAATAAAAAAATCGCGAAAAGCAATTTCAGCTTTGAAATCACATATGAGGAAAATAAATATACAGTCATAACTCGCTTTTCCGCCATAAAAAGATAACGAAGTGAAAAAAAATCACTTAAAATAAATTCAACTATTAAACTTTTATACCAAATTTTATTGTTGCAATATTATTTTTTTACGTATATCACAAAAAAAATAAGGGCAAAGTGAAATACAAGGTGAACTATAACATTTCTTTTTTGGAATCAGGAATAGCGAGGGTCAAAGAGGAGACGGTCCTTTTTCTGGATATCAAAACTATACCAGATAAGAGTGGCCAGTCGCCCTACTTTTCAGGGTACTAGAATTTGAGGTGATGGGCTCCTAGATGAGCTCCCTTCTTTTTAACAAGCAAAGACAGAAAAAAAACAACTACACGCTTAATAAAAGTTACAGAATTCGCTGTGAAATTCACCGATTTTCGGAAAAAACCTGGACCATCGATTTAATCTGTTGACTNGAATCTGTAGGTTAAATTGATTGGTTTTTTCTGTGAATTCTACAGAATTATTGTCAATTTTTATTAAGCGTGTATATCGATAGCGCAAAAAAAAAATACAAAGTGATTTTTTAGAAGTTTTGTCCTTGTCCTATTCAAATAGATAAATGCTTTAATCTTGTTTTTTAAGATAAAAATCATTTCAGAACAAATCCAAAAATCTAACTAAATCTTGTTATCTATATTTTTACGATTACTGTTCGAATGCGTATAGCCTGGAGGAGCAAAGCAAACGTACTCCAGAACATGGTGTATACTGGATGCATTGTCATTTTGGGTACCGGACGATTTACATGGAAGAAACATAGGAAGCCACAAAGTGGATTATGCTGCAGCTTTTCATCATATTTATTCTATATCTTGTGATAGAAACTAGATTTAGACTTCAACAACGTTGATATGCACAAATTTTTAACAGGANGTTCTTGGATACTTACCAAAAGCTTATATTCCAAAATTTAGGTCATTCCGATCACTAGAACTCGAGAATTCTCGATGCTCCTGGTTCTTAGGAGCCCAGATCCCGATGTCCCAGGGT
>JXPH01071544.1:356-10942 GCA_001014845.1 Mochlonyx cinctipes | reverse complement strand
AGTGGCTTTCGACCGAACGGGGGTATATCTGTCGGAACCAATCTAAAATCTATCAAAATGACTTTTATAACAAAAATACCATTTCTTGATAGTTCTTTTCTGTTTATACCGTTTATAGATAGTCGCGTATCAATAAAATACGTATCTGACTAGTAGAACTGTCAAAGTGACATTTCTGTGACAAAAAATAAGACTCATATTTGAATATTGGTATTAAAATAGGACAGAAAGTTTGATTGAGTGATCATCATTTTTTTACCCGAAGCCACTATCTATGCACCCAAACTATATATCTGAACTTTTACGTGTATTGATACTCCATACCAACCGTTTATTTAATAGGGTGGCCCAATTTTGAATGGAGAAATTTCAAACGCCGATTGATAAAAAAAATCTCCGCGAAAACTTTTATTCGGATTTTTTTCAGATTTTTAAAATGACGTTTGTGTCTCGCGCCACCGGTTCAAAGTTGCATTTTGGTCCCATAACTACCCTGATTTTTTTGGGATTTTTAAAATGACTTTTGAACTCCGCACTACCGATTAAAAGTTGTATTTGGATCCAAGTAGCACCCCAGATTTTTTTGGGATTTTTGAACCTCGCACCACAGGTTCAAAACTGTCATGATAAAGGAGCGTGTTTTTTAGTCACGTATTTGCACTATTCACAGCTGATACATGTTGGAAAAAACATAGAAAACACTTTTGAGACTTTTTGTTAAAAACAATTTATGTTTTTAATGTGTGCTTTCCAGAAAAATACAAACAATTTTTCAATTATTTTGAAGGCGTAGCCTATAAAACTACTACAAAAATGACAAGTGTGACGGAGTTCGTGAGCTCCAAATATTTTCAAATCTTACTGAATTCATAAGCATTACTTTTCTATCTACAAATAGAAACGATTTATTAGGTCACGCCGCCGCCACCGCCACCATTTTAAGCCACCGCTGGCAGTTTTGAAACTCCAGGTCAACGCCGGTAATTTTTCACGGCACCGGGGTCTGACAGAGACAATTCTTCACAAGGGAAACGTATGGACGTCCATTACTTTCGAAGTGATAACTGATGATGACACACTTAATAATGGGAACTTTATTTAGGTCGATTTTAAACCGACTAGCATTCAGGACCTGAAAATTTCTCGATATTCGGTTCCTATTTTGAATTTTTAAATTTTTGTTTTTAAATAGGAGCCGAATATCGAGAGCTAGTCGGGTTAAAATCGCGATATTCAGGAAATGAAATATGCATCAATTTCTACATAACGTCTCGAAAATTAAATTTTGTATGCGAATATCCTGCATAGTGAAATTTTCCCGAGTTGTGTATGCACATGCACACTATAATATTTCAAAAGTGTTCATCATTTTAGAGCCGAAGATCATATGCTTCCGCAGTACATCATCAGAGCACTAGCTTTGGGAGCAAGAGCTCACGAGTTCGAATCTCAACATGGGTTTTTTTTTGATTAAAAATCCTAAGCTTGGAAAGCTTTTCAAGATAACCCGGTTTATAATATTGCCCCGATGTAAAACCCGAATACTCAGGAAATGAATATTGAGTTTTTTAACCCGAGACTTTTTTTAAGTGTGTATGTAAATATTTTTGAGATTTACCACCGTCAAAAATAAATACTTTTGGTGATAAAGTATAGCGGTGTAACACCGAAAAACGCTCCTTTCCAAAACCTCTAGTTCAAAAATTCACTGTAGGTACAGCAAAAACTATGTACTTAAGTTAATAACACATGCTTCAGGACAAATAAACAACTGGTCGTGCATGATTCGTTTCAATGGCTTTTGCGGCTTGTGGTTGACAATAATTTTCATGACCGTTCGTTCGTAGTCACATAGGATAGAAATAAATTATTATTACTATTTTTTGCATGAAAGGCTTTCTCGTTTGTGTTTGCTTGCAAAACCGCTTATCGTCGATATAGTTTTTTTTTTCAATTACACGTCCCACTAGTCAAAGGAAACATAATCTCAGTACAGATTTAATTGATAAAAAAAGATCATTTATTTTTATGTTTTGTAAAAAAAAAATCGCAAAAAACATCGTTACGCACTTTTGTAAGCAGAAAAATTAAGGGTTGTTGATTTGAGTCGAGTTGAATTGAGTTGCTCAAAGTGTTTTCAATTCAATTACGTTTTATGATCCATTCTTATTTATTTCAAGACGAAAATAAAACGTGAATATAAGTACGTAGGGTTGTGTATGTAGGCAATTCCATGAATTCATTCCTCATCCTGTGTGTAAAAAATCGCATGTGATATGATGCGAAGTGGATGGGTGTTGTGAAAAAAAAAACTTGAAAAAGCAATCGTAATTTGGTTTTCTACGAAATGGGAAATAATATTTCATGCCATCGAATCGAGGCATATTTTATTTTCTCTTTTTTCCTCGTGTGCCTTTCCAGAGTTATGGTCGAGATTTTTATTTTTATTTCTACAAAATTGATTTCATAACGTTGTCGTGGCCGCTCTAGATCCAATAAATTTAATTGGAACTGAACACATGATACATTTTATTTGCAATGTGGAAATATTGAGGTACTTTGTCATGTGGTAAAAAGGAGTTGAATTTTGTTTTTTTTTGTGAAGGCTTATGTTCGATCAAAATAAATAGTTAGGGTTTAGATGAAGAAGAGTATATGAATTAAATTGGAAAACTTGCGGGTACCTAGTGAAATCATATCCCTGATACAATAACAGCTTTGAGAACTTTGAATGTGCTCTTCAAGATGAGTACTCCACGATGATGACAAGCAGCGGTGCCAGATTCAGACGTTTGCTCAATATTCATTTTGAGTTACCTCTGCCATTTTTCGAGATTTATACTAAATATGTGTTTCAAGAATATCAATCTAAAGTACAAATTCGGAAGACGTTTTTAAAAATCTGGGAGATATCAGAGATAATCCAGATTTAATATTGAGCAAATGTTGGGATCTGGGACAGCTGTTGCCTAGTTGTCTGAACCCTTTAACACTTTCGCTTAAGGCAAGGCTGTTTGTCATCACCGCTGCTCTTTCTATTTTTTTGCTGTTCACGAGAAATCTTTTGGAATTCTCTAATTCCACGAGGAAAACTGCACTCAGAAAACAGATCTGTCGTTTGATCGCAACTTTTCACGACAGCATAACTTATGCTGTGGCAACGTAGCACAATTACATTCTTACGACTTAATGTTACATTATGGTAACAGAAAATTAAGGATGCTCTAATCACTCCTATATTTCAAACATCCTCTACAGAGTCTGTCGATTTTTTCATTGAAACATTATGGGTATCTTACACCAGATCATATCGTATGAGACTGCCATTATTATGATAATGAGAGAGATATATTGAGAAATCTTGACACTTGATTGCTCAAAAGAATTGGCGATATCTGTACATCGTCAATCTCTTTTTCGAGTGAAGCAAAATCAATCGGTGTCCTATTAGAAATCAATTATTAGGTGAGGTTAGAGAAGACAGCTTCCAAAGATCAAGTAAATACATACCTAGTAGTAAATACCTCGAGGTTTTATTTATTATCCAGTTTAAAGAAATCGGTTAAAATACAACTCCCAAACCCCACTCCGCTTCTAACGGTAAGTTTTTAATCTTCGCATAAAAATGGTTTAAAAAACAACGGTAGCGAGACAATTTTTTTTATTACACTTTGCTTGCCAATAACTATATAGAGCGTGAAACGAAATTACAGAAAATTTTGGAAACTGAAAATAAGAGCATTCATCTGAAAACAGAACAACACTTCACCCACTGGTTTTATTAGTTCACTGCTTTGATCTAAAATTTTAGTTAACCACCTGTAACTGAAAATTTTAGATAAATTCTCTAAAATCTCATCTTACCTTAGATTGATTGATATGCATTGGATAGATAAGTGAACTTAAAGTTGCATTTACGCATTTTGAAAAAAAAAAAACGTGTTCCGAACTATTGATTTGAGTTAACAGTGTATAACAATTTAATTAAGATTTATTAACTATTATTTTTAGTAATTTTAACTAATAATTAGATTTTCTATTCGATTTCACCAATTTTTTCAATGCATTTCACCAATTTTGCCAATCAATTTAACTGCTTTTTTCGATCTTTAAATTTTTTACTGTATATTATACGGAATATGTAATTTAAAATAGCCTTTTGGCTCTACGCATATTCAATAAAGAAATTATTATTATTATTAATTTCACTGATTTTTACTGTCAAATTCACCGATTTTTTCAATCAATTTCACCTAATGTTTCAAGTACTCATACCAAATTCTTTCTTCAATTTACCATAATTTGCATTCAATTGCGAAACAAATTCTCGATAAAGTTCTTTCGAACATTTTGCAAAAAAAAGAGTAGAGTTGTTTAAAAAAAATTGTGAAATTGGTAAGAAAAACGTAGAAAACCAAAAAGTGGATTATGTAGTTTTTCATCATATTTATTGTATATTTTGTTATAAGAACTCGATTTAGACTTGAACAAACATCATATGTGCTAATTTCGAAGCGGATATGAAAAGTATGTACAGAGTTATCCAAGAAAGTCTGATAATTATAATTGGAAGCACTAGGAATGAAGCACAGCATATTCCAAATTTGAGCACATTCCAATCACTAGAACTCTAGAATTCTGGAAGTTACTGGTACATAGGAGACCTCAGAACTATTTTAGGAACTGTGCTTGGATACTTACCCCAAGTTTATAATCAAAATTTGAGCTCATTCCGATCACTAGAAGTCAAGAATTCCGAAAGTTCCTAGAACATAGGAGCCTTCAGATTCCGGTGTTCCAGGATCAACATTTTTAAGGAACTGTTCTTGAGCACCGTTTGGAGCCACTTTTCTATCGATATGATGGAAAAAAGAAAAGCTTAAACAGTAATTACAATGACATATTTTATTTTTTATCAATTTGAATGAAATTTTTTCATTTTCTCAAATGACAGATGCTGACTGGTGAATAAGAATAAAATATCTTGAAAAATCGCATACGTATTACTATTTGTTCACCTTTTATTTTTGATAATTCGGTAAACTTTCTTTACGGGATAAAATGGTAGAATTTTTACGGCAGCATGTTGTGAAATTCACAGAATCGATTCTGTAGATTGAATTGATTGTTTATTTTAGCGAATTTAACAGATATTCTCAATTTTTATTTAGTGTGTACAATTAAGAGTCTTCACCAAGAAAATTCATGCAGGTTACTGTTATGGTATGTTAATATTTTAGTTTTAGTGAAGTGCCTTATTCCGAAAAACAAAGTCAAAACAAATTAAACTCTCTTAACCCTTCAATTAAATTCTCAAGACTTCAGTACCTAGTTAGACAAATTAACTAAATTGATAACCGCACAACTAACAAGTCATTGACTTTTATCTTGAACATGAACAGTTTTGTAGACACAAGAATGAAATAAAAATTCATAGTATGTTATTAAGAATGATCACATGTTTTGCAAACAAACACCCAACACCAACCCTATGCTCCAAGTAGTGTAAATACACGTTTTAATTACATATTTAAACGAGATTTTATGTACATTGCAAACATGATTTTCATCATTAATTATCATGTTGTTAATATGTGAAGAATGTACACTAAAATCCAAAACTATTCAAATTGAGCTGATGCTGAGCTCTGATGTTCTGTATCCAATAATTATTATATTATTATGATTATGATTTTGGGAGGAGGGAAAGAGAAATATGGTTATGTGATCAATCAATTCGTTTCGTTTCGTGCTTTGATAGCTTGAGTGGAAATTTATTATTTAAACTATTAAGGAATAGATTTTCCACTCCATGTCTCCACAGTCTCGCACATAACATAGCAGAGCATAAATATAAATATGTATGGCTGTGCTATGTTATTTATTATGTTCGAGAGGAGGCGAAATGGGATTTAATATTTTAGTCGATTTTAGTATTATGTTTTATGTACGAACCCCCACCGTAATTTAATAATTTAGCGTTGTTGTTATCTCCAATAAATGTATAAAAGATATAAATTTCGTATTAATGATCAAACTTTTACTAATTATACCTATAAAGTAAAACGGTAACTTTAGGTATTAAGAAAGATGAAAATATCTTTATCATTCCGTTTTGCCACCTTATCGATTTATCAACTCAATTTATTGCGCTCCAAAATTTATATTCGAGTTAATTTATGTTGACAGAAAAGGGGTACCGATTATCTTAGGTTTAAGGTATGGAGGGTTAAAAAGTTATATGTAACATAATGTTGTAATTTTGAGAGGAAACAAAAAATCTAGGAGATAAACTACTTCAGGTATACATATCGCTTGTGGCTTGGAGCGCAGCCGAAACCAAAGGTTTATTATTTTATTTTATTTTAGAAAAAAAAAATTGTGTGTCGAATGGATAAAAAATAGAAGGAAAATCAGCTGGTCTACAGTTTGTCTAAAAGCTGGTTTGTCCCTTTTAGCAAAGTGTCACTTTACACCGGCATTACCATAGAGCTTAAAAACTTATACCCCTAACAGGATGCAATATAGCTGGTGCATAGTATTTCTCCATCTTCTCATTCTAATTCGGGGACAAACATGTCCGAGGTGATATTGGATAATAGAGATAGGTTAAAAAAGTAAACTTTTAACACTTATTAGTCAATATCACCTGAAACATGATGAGGTAAGGTCAGTCGGCATCAGGGTTCAATAGTGAATATAATTTTACCAAACACAACGGGAACCTATAATGGATCCAAAAGGTTTAAAATTTAACCCCTTCAAGTCGTCCTAGTAGTCGATCTCGAAGTCCCCAAATTTTGACGTATTGTAATAAAATGTTGCCCTCACTGACCTCTATCGATTCATGCACCTAAACTCCAGCAACTTCTGCAGAACTTATTTTTGATCAGTCTTTGAGATGAAATGAAGGAAAGCGAAATAGTGTAGTCGAAAAAAGAGGAATGTCAACGTTGAAAGTGTCTAAATGTGTTATAAAAACGTAGTAAACCACAAAGTGGCTTACGTAGCATTTCATCATATTTATTGTATATTTTGTGATACGAACTGGATTGAGACTTCGACAAAGATGATAAGTGCAAATTTTGAAGAGGATCGGAAAAATATTTACAGAGTTATCGAAGAAAGTCTGGTAATTGGAAGCACCACGAATGGATAATATTATCCCTACATTACATACAAAAGCTTATATTCCAAATTTGAGCTCATTCCGATCACTAGAAGTCGAGAATTCTGGAAATTCCTGGTACACATGAGCCCCCAGATCCCGATGTCCCGGGGTCAAACTTTTATAGAAACTGTACTTGGGCACTTACCACAAGATTATGTTCCAAATTTGAACTCATTTCGATCATTAGAACTCAAGATTTCTGGAAAATTCTGGTGAGTTTGTATGGGGCCACCTGACCCCGTGGCCCGATTTGGGCCATTAACGAACTCGTCCTTACGTTTGTTGAGAAAAGCCTCCACACCAAATTTCAGTCAAATCGGTTGGAAACTACGCGAGTTATCGAGGACACAGACGCACGACGACACACGACCTACGACAGACAGGCACACACACAGGCAAAATTTTTTTCTTTCAAAATTTTTTTTAATGATTTTTTTACACGTTTCAGAACATTTGGAACAACTTTTTTTTTGTTTTACTGAATCCATAACCTTTTCATCTATTGAATGATAGTGATGAAAAGCTAAAAGTAAAGTTACTGTATGGAGATATACAGTTCAATGCAGTACACCCATAATTGGTTCAAAAAGAGGAAATTTTCTAAAACGAAATTTTACTACTAACGATAATCTCGGATTATGTTTTACGTTCCTGGTATAACTGGAAATGGAAGATTAAATGGCCAAAAATGGGGCTTCTCAGGGTCAATATTTGAAATTTTATGTAAAATAAAAGAATAGCGAATTATTAGCCATTATTATCCATTATATTCCTGATAAACTGGATGATGGGATGGGCAACCACAAGGTCAATTTTCTAAAACTTATGTAATTTCACCATGTCAAATGAATGTGAATTTCTTTGTATTTCTGGCTTTTGAACACTATACTCAAGCTCAAGCTCAAGTTAAAAATTTTTGAGAAATCTTAAATTCTTATGATTAGAATAAACTGGAATTGGGAGTGTAAAATTCTGCAATGTAAGTACCCAAGAAAAGGTGCCTATATCTAGGACTTCGGGATCTTTTTAAAAAAAAATCTACACAAAGGGGCTCCTCTCCCTAGGACTCTATTGAGATAAAGCTAACATTTTATTTTCTTGGCCATTTAATAGATCTCCGAACCAAGTTGGAATACCTGAAATAATCTTTTTCTGGCTAATATAGAACATAAAATTAGCATGTTTTTATAGCTCGCATCCGAACGGACCCAGAATGTAAAAAGAAGAGCTAAATTTAAAAAAATTGTTTTTTCTTGAATCAAAGTTTTTTCAGTTGGTCCTAAGAAACTGTTTTGCGAATAATTGATCTCACTCAAGCATTATTGCTCCCCAAACAATTCTTTTCCACATAGAGAATAGTTCCCCGTACATAGTAGGCAAATGGTTCCTCACGTTAGTAGGACAACTGTGCCCTACATATGGTAGGACATTTGCAGTCGTGACCAATTTTTCCCACCATATTCTTCGTTGGACTATTCTTTCCCTGGCAGTTCTTACCGAAGACAGTTCTTACCGAAGAAAGTTCAATTGTTTCTGTTCTGTTCTTTAGACAATTATTCATCCCATTAAGAAAATCCTTTCCCGGACAGTTCTGTCCCATTTTTCTTGTTCGGCAATAGAAGATAAGCGGTTTAAAATCACTGGGTTCTATCACAATCAACCCAGCAATGTCCAGGTTATGCTCCTTCATGTTCCAAACCGTAACAAAGTGGCACTTACGGCAAATCAGACCAAAGAATTAATAGAATAGGACAATTATTCCCGTTACGGGAAAAATTGTATTTTTGTAATTTTGGTAGTCTGATTGGCACTTACCGAACAAAAAAAATTAGGGAAGAACTGCCCGGGGAAGCATTGTCCACTGAGAAGAAGTGTTAGAAGAAAACTTGGTCCAGGGAAGAATCGACCAGGGAAGAGCTGACCCTAGCAAGACCTGTCTTCAACAATTGACAATTTTTTTCAGCACAATTGAAGTGGTGTAAATGGTACAAATCGACCTCAAACATTCAATTTTACATAGAGTTATATGAGAAAATATTTAGAAAACATTGATTTTCTTGAAATGTCAAATCGATCATTGGCATAGTTTTTAGAGTCGTTTTACCTGGCTAATTTCCAAACGCACAAATACGTTCCATGCGTACATGCGTTCCATATACGTTATTGCATTGCCAAAATTTTATTGGAATCATCGTATTCTAATATTGATTGGAGCGTTGGCCACGACTTGCTAAAAGCAGTGGCCGTTTTGCATATAAGAAGAAGCAACCACATAGAACCATTATTAGCTACTCTGCGTAATAATAATAATAATAATAAGGCCTATAGGTACCCTATTGGGACCAGGTCATTCCTCATATTTCAGAGAACTTTCTAGGTATTAGTGGACCTACAGCTTATAGTGGATTCCAAACCACCACAACTTTAATGGTTATGCTAATGAGTTACCAGTTCATTGAGCCCATCAAGTCATGTTCAGTTTTAAACGCAAGGAAACTGACTAACCTGACATACACACGTATACCACCACAATCATAGGTTATATAACTGTAGATGGTAGTTGGTGTATGCATATATCACAGACTGACTGTACTGTGTTCTATTTATAGAAGTATCTCTACTCTGCGTAAGCTTGTTGCCAACTTTTATTTCCTCAATCTTACTGCCTTATGGCCATTTATCAAGCTCTTTATTCAACACGAAATCCTCTTAGTCTGGAGAAAAAAACGCTGTGCTCAAAAAACTTTTATTTAGTGTCAATTTGAAAGCAAGGCATTTCAAAGGTACAGACACTGAAAATCTGGGGAAATCTAAAAAAACCGAGTTGAGCCTTTTCAAAAATTAGAGCGTTGGCCCCCGATTTGAGGTCGTTAAATACTAAACAGGAGTTCAAATTAGCCAAAACGAGTTCAATTATGAATAATTCGGAGTTTATCTATTGCGGTTAATAAACGCTGAAAAAAAATCTGATTCAACATGGCAGGATTTTTATACGCTGATTCGGGCAAAATTTAAAAAATGTACTACATCTAAAATATACAAAAGGATAGTGAAATTTAAAGCGTACTTACTAGCAATTTTTCATTCATCCTGGAAAACCTATTGAAAAAAAAATAATTGAAAGAGGATGAAAATAAATTTTTAAATGTATTTTTATTGATTTCTTTATCGATAGTGTGTGTTTTCTACAAGTTTTTCTTTTTTAGATTTTCATTTTCTTCATTTTTTTACATAAATTATAAATTTATACATAAATAGCTGCATCTTTATACAAATAGAATCTTAATTTCATTTTAAACTGAAATAAAAACAGTTTTTCCTTCTTTGCTATCAAATCAAATTAAATTTTAGTTTCCAGTTTCTTTAGCTGAAAACCTTTTTTTGAAATTAAAATCTTTTTTTTCTTTAAGAACGG
>JXPH01070772.1:3690-14360 GCA_001014845.1 Mochlonyx cinctipes | reverse complement strand
GTTTCCGACACTTTGGCACTGAAATTACAATGTTGCAAAAACGGAATGGAATTTTCTTACTATGAAGCCATAGAAATTCAACACTAAAATTAGACAAGTTGGTTTCAGAAAGCTCCAATAAGTGACAACATAGATACCCATTAGGGCTATGAAAAATAAACCGAATCATAACTCATTTTAAAAAATGACTGACATCGGGTATAAAAAAATTGCGGTTTGTTCTCCGGGGAAAGTTTCTAAAACACGTATAGACCTAGCAAAATACGTGTATGTGTGAGTCTGTTTACATGATAACTCATCATCGCATCGTAAAGACCAACTAAGGTACCTAACCTACCAGCTGAAAGCTGAGAGGCCCAGCAACAATATACTGAAAAGCATTAATTAAAACATTAATTAATCTGCTTGTGAGTTATTATTTTGAATAGGGCAATGTAGGTAATTTGTATTTTGTTTAAATTTTAATGTAGATGTCGTTAGTGCATAATAAATCTAATAATCTATCATGCAGTGTCGCCACCTTTAGTTAAAAAATTGAATTATACAATTTGTGAATTGCCCTATTATTTCACACAATCGAAAAAATTCGTTGATTTATGGAAGCAAAAGAAGCAAAAAATTAAATGCCAACGAAGAACATGTTATCTTGGATTTTTTCTTCAGTAAGGTAAAAACAAAAATTTAGCCAAACACAAGAAAATTGGAATCTCAGAGGAACCATTGCCTTCTTGATTAAAGTAGAAAATGGATTATGTTAAGCAAACAATTTTTACGTTTGAGCTTTTCGAAAAATGACTAATTTTGAATAACTCCGCCATTTTGCATGCATTTTCACGGCCACGAATTTTCTCCACATAAGTTGTGTTATTACCCAAGAGTCTGGCCCTCCACTGAGATTTCCTAGTCGGGCAAACGTTTATCAGAACCTGGGCATGCACATCACATTTACTTGGCGTTTAAGCCCAGGTTTCTAACGGTCAGTCTCTTAGTACACTTATTCTTATTTCTATCCCCTTACCCCTCCGGAAGTTACCTAGTTAGTACCATTCCGTAACATTGCATTCATTATTCAAAACTGCAAAAAATTGAAAAATATCTCTTCTCGTATTGACATGTTTTACGTTGGAGGCGTTGATGTGGTATTTATCGTTTTCGAGTTATAAGCCATCGAAAATCGATAAAAATATGCAAAATTAAGTATTTCTGATGACCCCTAACTCGAAAACCTTAAAAAATACGGCTTTTCTTTTTGTGTATCCAAAAAATTCGAATTCAAGAAAGAATTAATACGATTTGTTTAAGTGTATCTACTGTAACTCTAAGCTTCCAGCCGGTCCCTCAGTACTTCTTGGAGCATTTTGCTTATCTAACATTCCTTCCGATACACCGTGAAAAGTCATGAGGGCTAATAGTCATATATAAGCTACTGGTGAGTACCAAAGAACTGTCCTTTTTCTAAATTTGAGCTAATACCCTAGACTTTCTTAGTTAACTCTGCAAATGCTTATCAAAATTTGCACAAATGATCACTTTAAAATTGAGTTCTTTTCATAAAAAAATTCAGGATAGAAAGAAGTCCACCTAGTGACTTTTTTAACTTTTTTTTCCACATTACCTAGTTTTTTTTGGAGCTGCCTATAAAGAAGTTTTACACGAGTGATTAAAACATCAGGGATTTTACATCGAGACGTTTAAAAACGTTTTAAGTGAGGATCTCTGTCACGAGAATTTGATTTCATATGGAGCATTGGAGCATTCAATTTTTCGTGACAGGCTAGGATTACTTAAAACTTAAACGTCTTGATGTAAAATCGGTTATCAAAAATCAAACAGCGTTTTTCAAAAATTGGGCGGAAAACATCACATTTTCTGAGAAAAGCAAAAAAAGGAAACTATTTTTTATCCAATAATCTCTGTTTGTCAGTTTATGATAAATTTTTGATATAAATTTAAATAAATTAGAAAAATGTAGGCATTTTTATGTGTTAGCCACATAAAAGTGGTAATATTATAGCTACACGAAAAATATAATTGTACGGTATTTGCTGTATTGGAGCACATATTTTCTTTAAATATATTTTTCGAAAATTTTTATATCCCATAGATATTTTCTCAGTTTTAAACTCGATATGAAAGTTGTGGATTTTTTCCGAAATAATTTTCTTTCAAGGTTTACTCCTGTTCGATCGAAAATCATTTGGTCGAAAGTCGTTCGGGCGAAAACTCATTCGGTCGAAACCCGTTCGGTCGAAAAGTCGTTCGATCGAAACCCGTCTGATAGAATTTAGTAGAAAAAATGGAAACTTCTTGGGAAATTATTCAAATTTGTTAGAAATGGTTAGAAAAAAGGGAATGTTCTTGGGGAATTATTTAATTCTGACCGACCATGGCATTCGACCGATTTACCGTTTGATAGAATTTATTAGAAAAAAGGGAAGAATTATTCAAATTTGTTAGAAAATTCGACTGACCATGACATTCGACCGGTCTCCAGGAGGCATTCGATCTTTTGACCGAACGACTTTCGGCCAAACGGCTGCCACCCGAGATTTTTCTTTAGTTATGACGTAATTAATTAATAAAATTTAACTATTAAGGCTCTATTAACCAAATGGGGATTTGTTTTGGCAATAAACTACTGTAAAACTAAACTTTACATCGCCATTAAATCATTTTTCTTTTAATGAAGAAGTACTTCTGTGATGGCCAATTACACCATTTTGTCAATGTTTCTAAGGAGGCGAGCACCAATAATCGTAATAATTATTTAAAGTAAACAGGTCATCACAGAAGTTTTCCTTCTTTAAAAATTTATTTTTTGAGGATTAGAATCTAATGGCGATAAACTTTAAATTCGTTTCCTGACAAAAGTTAACATCTTGTTGAGCTTGTCAAAAATTAATATGAGATTATCGGTATGTTAGCTCTCTAACTGGGATGTACTTTTGTTTTGGACGCGCTAAAATCTCCAATAACGATTGGTTTTAAAAAGTTGAAGTTTTTTTTTTAATTTTATCGAAGAAATAACTAAAATGTGAATGTGAACAAACTTAAAAAACAAATTACATTTTGATTCGCCACCAAATTTAGCATTTTGTAAATAAGTAAAACTTTTCAAAAAAATATATATCTTTGTTTTTATCACAATCACAATTATTTTTAATCTAATTTAAATTTTTCGTTAGAATAAGATAATTGTAATTAGTGAAAACAAATTTTGTGATCAATTTAATTGAACGAATTAGGCCGAAAACAATAAAATATGAACCAAACTACCTAATGTTCGTATGGCGTTTTTTTATTTATTTTTTTATTTTTTAAATTTTGAATTTTGTTTTTTTTTCGATAAAAATATATATTTTCTTTCGAAATTTACCTAAATATGCTGTTCTCACCTTAATGGCGAGTGAGCTGATCTAATGATTGGTAACGGTCCATTTTCTTGAACTAAATGACTTTCTGTGTGCTCCATTGAGAAATCTTCATGAGCGCCATCTATGCTTGAGTGTCCATCTTCGACATCGAACTGTCGTAATGGCGTCGTATCGTCTACCATATTTGCTGTAAAAATAATAATAATTCGTATTGATTTATTTGCATTATATGTAGAAATTTACCTAAAACACTTTGAGCCACAATATCTTCGGCTTCTGCTGAATAGTAAAATGAAACATTTCTAAAATTTGTATTTGCATCTGGTAAAAGCATTGTGATAATTTCTAAAAAGGTCGGGCGTGCTGTTGGCCTGTGCTGCCAACATCGTCGCATCATTTCGTATAATTTGTCAGGACAGTTTTCCGGGCGCTCCATTACACCACCGTCAATTACGTATCTTAAAACTTGGTCGTTTGTTAAACCCTATTATAAAATTATTATTATATAGTTTGGAAATACAATAAACTAAACTTGTAATTACTTGGTAAGGCTGGGACGCTAAAGTAGCCATTTCCCATAGCACAACGCCATAACTGAACACATCACTGCTGCTTGTGAAAACGCCGTCTTTTAAACTCTCTGGGGACATCCATCTTACAGGTAAGAAGCCTAAAAATCACGATGAATTAACGCTAAATTCAATTACAAATCAATTGTGACAAACCTTTGGTGCCTTTTCGATAGTAATCAGTCTCGTAAATATCTCGTGTCATACCAAAATCTCCAATTTTCACTGTCAAATCATCAGCTACCATACAATTTCTAGCTGCCAAATCTCTGTGCACAAATTTCTTCGCTGCCAAATACGCCATTCCGTCTGCGATTTCGATTGCCATCTGATATTAAAAAAGTCAATCATTAAGTTAAATATATTAGGTAATTCCCAATCAGTATAATCAATATTCCCGCCAGTAGCTTGGTCAGCTTTTATCTGACAGACTTGAGCAAGAAATATTCTTGCAATACGTAAACATTATGTGGATTTTCTGACAGCACATTTATTTGAAATAAAACATCTAAACAATGTGGTTGTTGCGCAACATTTCGACGAATGTTTCGTCTTCTTCAGGTGGTACAACAGAAATTGAAAACGAAATGAAATATTTGTTACACACTACGCGCATCAAATTTTTTAGATGTTTTATTACAAATAAATTTCCATTCAGAAATTCGGAAAGAAACCCAAAACATAATCTTTGATTTTTAAAGGAATTTCCGAGGAAATTTGCTAGATTTTTGTTTTGCATTTTTAAGGGTTTAAGTTTAAAGTTCTTGTAAAAAAAACTTTTCGCCCATCTAATTAGTAAAATATATTACAAAACCCGAGATCCTACGCAATGGTTGGAAATTGAAAGTTTAAATAAATAAAAGTAAATTACCTGCAATATTCTCCTTAAAGTAGGTGGCTGTGGAGAAGGAATAAGTCCGTTTTCATAATCAGGACGATGAGATCGTAAATACTTTTTTAAATCCCCATTTGCCATCAATTCCATAATGACAAGTGTTGGTTGCCCTTGCGAGACAACGCCCAACAAACGGACAACGTGGTTCGTGTCAAACTGTTTCATTACTGAAGCCTCGTTCAAGAAGCTCATTCGCTCCTTCTCTGTCGCATTTTCATTCACAGTTTTTATAGCGCACGGCGTTTCGCCAGGAACATCTTTGAAGTCTTTCACAATTCCCTTGTACACCATTCCGAACGAGCCTTGTCCGAGCTCTTGCAGCTGAATAATTCGCTCTCTAAGTACTTCCCATTCGTCAATTTTGTATACGACGCCAGCGTAATCAGGATTGACGGATGCGATTAGTTTCATGTTTACGAGAGGAAGGTATTTTTGAGAATAATAATAGTAGAAGGCGCCTAGTAGGAGGAGAAGAACGAAAGAAACAACACTGACCGCAATTATAATTTTAGTCGTGTGACTATTTTGTTCCGGGATGTACAGGTATTTGGGGCTCGTGTAGTCGCCTTCACCCGCTAATGAAGTCGCCATAATTTGAAAACTATAATTTCCTGTGTCCAGTTGGTGAATAATGTGCGAGCCACTTATGTTTTGGAATTGTCTGTGACTGATACAGATGGGCTGTGGTTTCGCTTGATCCAAGTCAACGCGAGCATATTTTATCGTGTATGATACAATTAGTCCGTTCGGTTTCTTCGGGTCCACCCAAGTAACACGAGCGCTTCCCAAAGAGGAATTTGAGGATTCGGGAGACACTGCGAACGTGTAAATGTTGTCAGCTCCTTCTTTTTTAGGTGTCCTGAAATTGATGATTGCTCCCAAACTGCAATTATCGGTTGTGTCATGTTGGATTCTTTCACGACACGCTTTTATTGTAACCGTGTACAAAGAGTAATGTTTCAGGTTGTTGATTGTGTATTTTGTGATAGAAGAATTGACAACGTCGTAGAAATAGTTGTAAACATCTTCTCCAGGCGCTTTGGATGAAATAACTGATTCACCATCGTTTTCAACGGTTGTCACAGTATTATTTGCGGTCGGAAATTCGTTGAATGGAAAAACAGATTCAGTCTCGTTGGGTGACAGAAAAGCACTTCTCTTCCTACGATTAGTTTCTTTTCTATTCTTAATGTACACCCAGTTATGTAGTTTATCTTCAAAATCAATTTGTTGTTCAGCTTCTGTAGGATCCACATTTTTGTTACGTCCGGGAATCGCATCACAAAACTCTTCACAATCACAAGATTCTTTTGGACTGATCTCGGTAGGTTTTGCCTGTTGAGTTTCTGGCGGCCGGGGATCGGATTCGCTTTCTTTTAACGCTGCCAACATAACATAAAATATTATTATCAAATACTGTATAATAAAAGGTAATAAAAAATACTAGAAATTACTCACGTTCAGAACAGTAATTCCGCTGATCCAAAAGCTCTTTCCCTTCAACATTCAATTCTGCTTTTATGATGTATGTCGTTAAATTTCCGTTAGCTCGTTTCGGCGGATCCCAGCTTATTATCTACAAGTTTATTATTTATAAAAATAAATGGAATAAAATTTCGAAGGTATGAATTACCACTGAAGCTGCTGTATCGTCTTCGTTATTGTACATCATTTTCAATTTCCCAACTCTATCTGGTTTTCCAGGTGAAGTCCTCAGGTATTGTATAGGACTTTGGGCTCCAGTCTTTTCAGATGCTATTGTATACGTTTTGACGTAGTATGCGTATTGAGTGTAGGGTTCAAGATGCGTTAGAATATGTAGGACTTTTTGATTTCCCTCCATAGGACCTTCTTGTGGGAAGTCTTTGACGTCCTCGACGTTCCAACTGAAATATAATTTGAAATTAATATTTTAATACGTAGTACATACACTTATTATTAAAAGTTTCCTTCTATTTTCAAACATAGTGACATCTAGCGAGTACATTTCAAACTAAAAAGTGTCCTTTAAAATATTTTGATGCGTGACTTACGCCACCAACATAGTTTTTAAGGGGGTATGAGTTGGTATATTTGACGCAGACCTAATCGATATACCCCCGTTCGGTCGAAAAAGTCGTTCGGTCGAAAAGTTATTCGGTCGAAACCCGTTCTGATAGAATTTATTAGGAAAAAGTGAAACTTCTTGGGAAATTATTCAAATTTGTTAGAAATGGTTAGAAAAAAGGGAAATTTCTTGAGGAATTATAAAAATCTGACCAACCATGGCATTCGACCTATCGACCATGGCATTCGACCGAACGACCGGGCTTCGACCGACTGACTTTCGATCGAGTGGGTGTATACCAACATAATCCCCTCCATAATCAGTAGGTAGTTTTTTTAATCCTCAGCATACAAAGCATATTTGGTTAGGAGTGAAAATTCTTGCTGAAAATTTTATTAGAAACAGCCAGTTTTCACAGCCAGTTTTATAGGGAGTCGTAAGATCGGTCGAAAGTCGTTCTCTCGAAGGTCGATCGGTCGAATGCCTTCCGGAGGCCGGTCGTTCGGTCGCTCGCGCGAGGGGATTAAAAATTGTCTTTGGATTCCTTTATTATTTGGATTTATATTTTTATGTTATTTTGATTCTCATTTATTCTGATTTATTATGAGCATTTTATTGAAAATAGTCGATATTATTACTTCGAGAAAAAAAACAATAAAAACGACAGCCTCGGCAGCAGCAAAACCAATGTAATAACCATGACTTAAGATAGGAAAAGTAATTGGCAATCTTCTCAAATATCTCCTGGGACAGTTTTGCAATTTTTAATTTGTTTAAGGCATTTAAAAATAAATACTATAAATAAATAACTTACCCATCCCCTCCACAAGCGTCTCTTCCATCAAACAAGGTAATATTTTTGTACGGAGCCACAATATAGTAAACAACGTATCCTAATAAGGATCTTGAATCGTCTAATTTCAAAGGTTCCCATTGCAAAAGAACAATTTCGGGAGATGTTTTTCGCACAGTAACTTCTAACAACGTAACATTGCAAGCTGTTCGATCACCATTCGAGTTTCGCGCCTGCTCCTCAGAATCAATCCGAACTCCTGGGGCCGCCGTATCGATAATCTTTTTACATTTGTAGAAACATAATTTTGGATTGAAATGGAACGATAAAGTACCGCTTTCAACCTTAACGTCGTGATCCCATAAATCCTGCAGATTTTGATTATCCATAATTTGAAGAGAGTGACTGTGAAAATAAAATAAGTTTATGCAACCTTATTAAAAATATTTTGAAGAAATAATCATCTTACAAGGGTTTTTGTTGCTCATCTTGAGGTTTCCCGTGAATTACCCTTAAATTCTTCAAAAAATTCAATGACAAAAGTGGAAATGAGCGCACAACTTTTAGTTGTCCATCAATTTCTTCAATGGACGATAAAGATTGTTCGAGTTCCTTAACGATATTCACTAAAAACGCAATAAACATAATAAATTATCATCTATATTTAGTAGAGGCTTATTTTCATGTTAGTTTCACACGTTGATCTATGACATGAAAAGGTTAATCGTAACATAAACGAGTATGGAGCTGCAAGGAGGAAGGATAGCGTGCAGTACAAAGTTATTTTGTATCATAGATCAACGTATCAAATTTACTTAAGACTCACGTCCTCCTTGGCTACGAATTTGAATATTCAAAGATCCTTGAATGATCGTGCAGCCACGCAATTGCTGGGCAGAAGCCAAACTGTCGATGCTCGCACCATTGCACAATTTCCGACAAGGGCCTTCGCATTCTTTACAGTATTTACGGTCATGATCCATGATTGCGTAATATTTTGGAGGACATTCTAGCGAACACGTGCCATTGAATGGGATGTAGGGATACTTGATTTCATCACTTTGGATTTCAACGGGCTTTTTGATGTTGTAACACTCTTGGGATTGGATGCAGCGACGAAGCATGTGCTGTAATAAATATTTAAATTAATTTAGTTTATTTTCTATATTATTGTCTAGTTACGAGATAAGTGTTTGCAGGACAAGCTTGTACACATTTTCTATCCTTTTTATCTCCAATACTGAAGTGTCGACAAACTGTGCAATTATCAAATTTCGGTCCCGAACATTCTCCTAGGCAAGTCTGGTCACAACATTCCCTATTCGCATTACAACTATTGTTTCCACATTGAGAAGGACAAACTGGAGCAAAAAAAAAATTATTATAATTTATATAAAAGTAGGTATAAAAATCAAACACGCAATCACTGCAAGTCATTGAATTTTATATTTTAAATTAAGACATCTGTGTTCAAATTTTTTTTCATCTTTTATTTAATGGCAAATTTTTATGACCCCAACGAGACTGTTTTGGTCAAGAAATTCAATTACAACATAAAATATTAAAACAAAAATCTCATCACGCATTTTTTACATATAATTTTATGGCAAATAAATATTTTTATGGCATTTTATACCTCTTTGACAATGTTGCGAATTCCAGCATAAGCACTTCTTATTGTCGCTCCTCGACTTTGGACATTGTAGTTGATTTTTGTTTTGCATGTCATCCAAGTCAGTCTTCTTTTGGGCACAGCCGGGACAGATCGGACATGCATTTTCTTTTTTATTATTCTGCAATAAAGAAGAAAATGAAGAGAATATTAAATTATATTTTTCAAGCAAATAAATTTCGAATATAATAAAATAAAAATAAAACACGCTATTATATTGGAATGAATTTTGAATTGGGCTGCTGCTGCACTCAACCAAATATTTACATTTTCACTGTAATTTTTGAATTTTTCGGGAATTTGGCAGTTCTGAATCCCACACTTATTGTTGTTTAATGTGAAATCAAGTGAAAAAATTCATTCAATATTACAATTATTTATAGCGTATACACGCCTATTTAGCTTTTCTTGTACTTATTATCTTATGCAGGGTGGGTCAGAAGATGTTTGGGAGGACCTGCTGAAGTCTCTTGTAATGCTATTCAGCAGCAATACTATCCTCCAAATTCTCTTCCTTGCACCAGGAATTTATTGGAATCTGAAAAATTCAAGAATCTAAAGGTGTATTTAAAATTTTTATTGCTTTCACCACAACGTAATTTTACAGACTGACATTTTAAAATGTAAATGTACATAAAAAGGGTGCAAAAACACATTTGAAAAAGAAAATTGTAATCTTCAACAGAATTTTCAGGAATCTCGAGTTCGTTCCATATGATAAAAAGTACTTGAAATAACGATGAAAAGCAATAATCCACTTTGTGGTTCCTTAAGTTTTTATTAATATATGATACACGGTTTTTACTGATTTGGTTGATAGACAGAAATGTAATGGATTTTTTAGTAATAAAATAACTAAACGCTTGACATTTGTAACGAATTGGACGAGTCAGTCAATTTTGACATAAGCCCATGCACATGGGAGATACAAACCGGTTTTCAGAAACTCTCAAAAGGTGACGATAGTTGGAAAGTTATTTTTTAGTTACAATTTACCGATTTTTTCCTTAAATTTAACTGAATTTTTCTGTTAAGTTGGGCCAACACCAGCAGACATTAACTGATACGTCCAGTTAAAATGACAGAAAATAGCGTTAAATTTACTGATTGATTCCGAAAATTTAACTGAATTATTTAGTAATTTTTACTGACTTTTTCCATTAAAAATTGCAACAAAAAAGAATTATGATCTATGAACAAGCATATAAGTAGTACTTTCAAAAGGTATACGACCACTCGGTTGAAAGCGAGTCGGTCAAAGCCCTGTGGTTCGGTCGAATGTCATGGTCGATCGATCGAATGCCATGGTTGATCAGATTT
>JXPH01070451.1:217-10415 GCA_001014845.1 Mochlonyx cinctipes | reverse complement strand
GGTGACCACAGACTGATCGTGAACAGTCTGACCTAGGGTTACGCGAGAACATAGGCTTACGATTTTTTGAAAGACGTTAAAACCCTTGTAAGGCCTAAAATTAGGACTATGCATAAGTGTAGGTTTGGGATCCTTTAATAATAAGGCCTATAGGTACCCTATTGGGACCAGGCGAGTCCTCATATTTCAGAGAACTTTTTAGGTATTAGTGGACCTACAGCTTATAGTGGATTCCGAACCACCACAACTTTAATGGTTATGCTAATGAGTTACCAGCTCATTGAGCCCATCAAGTCATGTTCAGTTTTTAATGCAAGGAAACTGACTAACCTGACATACACACATATACCACCACAATTATAGGTTATATAACTGTAGATGGTAGTTGGTGTATGAATATTTCACAGACAGACTTTACTGTGTTCTATTTATAGAAATATCGATAATGCAGATTTATTACAAACTGAAAATCAATATTTTAATTCAATTAAACACAGTAGCATCTACGGGAATCGAACCCGGAACCTAGTGGATGTGAGGCTAGCGTGCTAACCACTCAACCACCCGGTCGTCAGTGAGGGGATCCTTGGGATCCTTTGACGAAGGGAAATTTTTTGTAAGGCCTAAAACTAGGGCTAAGCAAAATCTTAGGTTTGGGAAAAGAAGAGAAATCCTTACAACCATTTTTTAATTAATTTTTCTGTGTTAATAAATTTTATAAAAGAGCTTTCTTATGACATTCTTCTTAATGATTTACCTTGGATAGATCTCAAGTTTTAAAACCAAGAATATAGTCACTTTGTGTTATCTATGATAGTCTATAACTATTGAACGGTTTACTCTCCATATAGTTTTTATTAGCTGGACCTATGCTACAAACCAGGCTAATTCAGACCTTATGAAAAGCACTCCTTGTGGGGGTTTACTGGTATGAGGCTTGCATTTTATTTTCATTTTCACTCAAAAGTTTTGAACATAAAAGAGAGTTTGATTTCACCAAAATTGAACTATGTTGTTTTCAAAATGAGTTAATTTTAGACCCAAAAATGGGACATTTTCTTGAGTTTGGTAGAAATGAACCTTTTTTCATGTCTTTTTATTTTTCAATTTTATGAAAATAAAATGATAAAATGAATTTTTTAGTTGTCATAACATTATTATAAATTGATAATTTTTGAGTACCTGGGAAAAGCCCCATCCCTCAAATCCAGCCATCCTAGGAACAGCTATAAAGCCTCGTGCAGTGCACTAGGCTTCGATTCTAGCCCTGGGCTAGGATGATCCAGAAGGTCTCCTAAATGATCGGAGTCCTGATCCTGAATGACATATATTATAAACTGATTCTGAAACCTTAACTATAATTTATGGTGATGGGAGAAATTGGAATTGGACAAAAGTAGCCAAATATGAATATTTGGTATTTTATATTAGGTAGTATAGACCATTAAATTTCTTAAAATTTAGGATATTCTGACGCAATCAAGCAAAATGGCTGAAAGTTGGCCCATGGCAATAAGTTATTTTTGAGCGCAATGGGCCAAATCGTATTAATTTATTGAAAAAATAGAAACGAATTCTGACGTTATCAATCAAAATGGCTAAAAGTTTGGTCATGACAATTAATTATTGTTCCAAATCAGCCTATCAACTTTATGACTCATCAGTCATATCCGACAGTGGGCTCCTATGCAATTGTGTATGATTTCAATGAAAAATCAAAATAAATTTTGACGTAGTCAAATGAAATGGTTGAAGTCATGGACAATAATTATTGTCTCAAGCCAGCCTACCAACTTTGAGCTAAATCGGTCAAAGCCTACAATAAGGTCTCAAACGAATGTGGATTATTTTAATGTAAACAAGCCAAATTTACACTACGAATGGAGGTAATCAAAAAATAGCCCATTATTTACAGCCCGGGTGATGATAGGAGCGAGTGGAGCTAGCCAGAAAAAATACATGGTGGCAGCTCTATGTCTCCTTCCAGTAGCTGGCTATGTAAATCGAATGTTCTGAAATTATTTTGCGCTCAAAAATGGTCCAATAAGCTTATTCTCAGTAGATTGACACAAAACAATCATATCTTACTTGTAACAACGCCCGATAATATATAACTCTTCAAACTCTTCAAAAAGTTAAAGTTTAGAATATTGCAATGCAATGGATCTGTTTACTTTTTTTTAGAATACAGCCGTTATGCAATGATATTCTGCAAAATGAAATTCCATTTACTCTTTTAGAGTTGTCTTTAGTACACCAATTGATTACTTAAGTTATTAATATGTGTATAGGAGAAACAGAACCAGGCCGTTCCGGCAAAGACAATGAAAAGTAAGATATCCAGAAACAGTGATTTGTCTTTGGTGGGTGCCTACAAGGCACTGCCTAGTGGATCTCAAATGCGAAACAGAACCCTCCACGGAATAACCAAAAACATCTCAATAAATAACCCCAGATACAAAAAATACAAGAGATGGTGCGTTTTTCATTAGGCATTAACACGAACCACGGATTCAAACCAAAAGCAAAATTATACCAAACCCACTAAACAAAAGACACAGACCTAAATTATACCAGATCTCCACCTCCTCCACCTGACACCTCCTCGAAAACCAACCAAAAACAAAAAGTTCCTCCATTCCACCTAAGCATGGATTTGGATATCTTTGTATTGATTGTCTTTGGTTCCGGTTTCATAAGTTTAACTTCTATAGTTTTATGGACCAAACGCAATACTTTAACGTATAGAAGTTAAAGTTTTCCTTCTTTTTTTTTCAAATTAAATTTCAAGCAGGAGTGGTTTAATATTTAATAGCTTCAATAAACGCCTACAGATTATGCAATTTGTTTTTCACTAATATCAAATTTATAGATTTAATAAGCTCTAACTAAATTCGCCTAAGATTATGCAAATTATGTTTCAAATTTAAATAAAATGACGAACTTTTTTGCCTTGTCCAAATGGGTTATCATTTTTTTTAAGGATCCTTTCTGTTTTTAAATACAAAATTCAGCATTATACCAGTAAAATAAACCTCAATTTGTAGCCCTACCCCAATAACCGTTAATTTTAGTCCCATTAGTAGGATTTCACAGGTTTCCTTTTTCAATGCTCCCATGGGAGGTATTGCAAGCAAAACCTTCACATTGCAGGTGTCAATTTGAAATAAATAATAAAACTAATATCAAAAGTTTTCAGATAAAACTTTTTGCTCCAATTTCCTTAAAAACAAAGGATATTTCTTCTACAATTGCTTCCTTTAATAATAAAACATAGATCATTGTGCAGGAGATGAGAAAAACAAGAAGGAAGCAGTAAAATAATGTTGATTGTTATATTTCATAACTTTTCGTCACGTTTCCTTTCCAGTTCCAAGTAGCAAGGCGAAAATTAATTTTAATAAAAACATAATATTTCACTTTAGGAGAGGATCATAATTTAAAAATTTTCAGCGTGATTTGTTTCAGAAATTTCTATGAAAATTTCTCCCCAAAAAATATATTTATTTAGAAAAAGTTTTGCGATTAATCTTTTCACTTCCATCCACTTACATTTTATTGTTTGAATCAGAACCACCCACCCCCAACCCCTCATTTTCTTCCAATGGGGCAAAGCCCTAGAAAAATATCAATAAAATCTAATGATCCACTAAAATAAAAATGCTTTGTCAAAGAAATATTCTATCAATTTTCATATAAAATCCAATCATCTGTGACATATCATTTCATACGATTTAAAAATAATGTTGCAAAAAAACCGACATAAAATGAAATGTGATGAAAAAATAGAGTTTTTCGCTCGAAATGGAATTGTGAAGTAAAAAAGAGAAAATATTGTAATATATCGGTAAATATATGCATTTTCTTCAAAGAATCGTATATAGGTACAAGATGGAATGGAGGGTATAATAGTTTTTTGAAGAGAAATATGGGATAAGGTAACAAGTTCGATGAGAAGAAACTTTTTCCATCCATTTTTTTTCTAAATAAATTTATCTGTCGATATGTGTATGGTAGACGTGAAACGAAATGAAGTGGAACGAAATAAAACATAAGAGTGGAGACGAGCTGCTGTGCTGCTACTTCATTCGGAAGATATGCTAGTTATGCAATGTGAGAAGCAGGAGCTGGAGTAAAGTGCTGATAAGGTATGACAGTGAATTTTAAGTGGAGTAGATTTTTCAATTGAATTTGATGATGATTCGTTTAAAAAAAAAATTGAAAATCATCTGCACACACGATTCATTTAGCAGTGAAATTGAGCTGAGATGAGAGATTCTGTTTGGAATTGAAGTTGTGGTTTCTAGAATATATTTTTTAGTAATATAATAACAAGATCTATAGGTGCCCTATTGGGACCAGTCGAGTCCTCATATTTCAGAGAACTTTCTAGGTATTAGTGGACTTACAGCTTATAGTGGATTCCGAACCACCACAACTTTAATGGTTATGCTAATGAGTTACCAGCTCATTGAGCCCATCAAGTCATATTCAGTTTTTTATTACAAGGAAACTGACTAACCTGACATACACACATTTACCACCACAATCATAGGTTATATAACTGTAGATGGAAGTAGGTGTATGCATATTTCACAGACTACTGTGTCCTATTTATAGAAATATCAACAATCTAATTTAATAGAACGCAACAGTTTCTACCGGTAATTGAACCCAGAACCTAGTGGATATGAGGCTAGCGTGCTAACCACGCAACCTCCCGGTCGGAATATATTTTTAATTTTATAAAATACCAGTTGTTTTGATTTTTTTTTTTTTATTTATATAGGTGTACCAGGGCTATTGGAATATGGAAACTACTGTTTTCATACTGTATACCTTACATTTACAGTGGCCAAGTACCAGAATCAGTAGTAATATAATAATATTAAAGCCTATGCTACCCTAGAGGGATGAGGTGAGTCCTCTAGGTATTAAGAAAATGGGTTTCGAACTACCACAACTTTAATTGTTATATTTATATGTTACCAGTTCATTGAACTTATCAAGATCAACTATTTTTGCTAGGAAACTGACTAATCTCTTCGACATGAACGCCATACGAACGTCTTCTATCCCGTATTTAAGTTTTTGCAGCAAGTATATTTTTGATAGCATGCCGGAAATTACCTTGTTTACCCTAATATTCGTAAAAATATCACACACAAAGCAATCTACGTTCTCGACAATGTATCCTTGTGGTTGATAGGAAGGCACTCCTCACCGATCAAGACACATGGGCATTCAATTGTGCTATGTAATGTGTGAAACAATTGTGTCATTTATTTGACGGTGGTTCGAAGAACAAAATTTGTGAAAAGTTTTAAACTGAAAAATTTAGTGGAGAGAAATCTAAATTGGGCTGTAGCTACATAGTTATGATGCCCAGTGCCCAGTTGGCTAGATTGATAGAACTTCTGCCTATCAATCCACGACGATGAATTTACTTTGGGTTTCTTAGCTTTGCCGGTCGATATGTTAAATTGCTTTTTTGAGCCCAATTGTTCATAAATAATTGAATATCGACGCGATTTTCGACATGTAACCACCATGCACTAATGACCATTGAGGTTTGGGTCAAAATTGCATGAATGTCAAAAGGCTATAGTCCAATCCAGTTGAATGGTAAAGCTCGCCCCCACCAGAAGTTGTGTTTTGGTCCCAATAGCACCTCTGATTTTTTATCTTTTTAAAATCTTTTTTGGGCTATGTGCGCCATCGATTCATTATATTCTGATCCCGGTACAAAGTAAATTTTTTTCAATTTTAGTTTTTATTTCCTTCTTGTATCATAATATAAAATAATAATAAGGCCTATTGGGACCAGGCGAGTCCTCATATTTCAGGGAAATTTCTAGTAATTAGTGGATCTACAGCTTATAGTGGATTCCAAACCACCACAATTTTAATGGTTATGCTAATGAGTTACCAGTTCATTGAGCCCATCAAGTTGTGTTCGAGGAAACTGACTAACCTCTTCGACACGAACACAATTCGAACGCCTTCTATCCTATACTTAAGTTTTTGCAGCAAGTATATTTTTGATAGCTTGGCTCTGACGATACATGTCGGAAATTTCCTTGTATACCCCATTATTCATTAATAATAGCGCACACAAAGCAATCTTACTTTCCAACAACGATGAAAAAACGCAAGTTAATTCAATCGTAACTCGTCGGATTTGAACCCGTACCCTCTGGTTGATAGGCAGACGCGCTACCGATCAAGCACAAGGGCAGTCTTGTCATGTATCATATTTATAGTCAAAAAGTATTCAGTTAAATTTAAAAATTTTGGTCCTTCGGAAGGAGTTTCTCCACATGATCTGAAACCTAAACACAAAACAAAAACAATTCTATCTATTTGTCTTTGTATATGTGTGCCTGTGTCCTCAATAACTGGCGTAGCTTTCAACCGATAAGGCTGAATTTTTTTGTGGAGTTGTTTTTAACTAAAGTAAGGACGAGTTCGTTAATGGGCCACACCGGATGTGCTACTGTTATGGTACCAAAATACAACTTTTCGGAGGGAGCTCTTTTGGACACGCTTATTAACTTTAACTTATGACTAGCCCATCTAAGTCATTGAACAGCAGGACCATGTTTTTGTCTCAAGAAAACTCCTAGATAGTTTTTCCGATCGAGCTGAAATTTCGGAAGAAGTATTCATTTGATAAGGAATCGCGATCCATTCGTATGAGAGCCCAATCCGGCAAAGGCTTCTGTGGGCTCTCATACAAAAGTTTGTCATTTTATCGATAAAAACGATATCAATCACACATTTATCAATGAAATCATTTGAAATTTTGACCAAAATTATTAAGTGGTACCCACTTTATGCCCTATTAATTTTTACCACAATTGGACAAGGGCTGCTGTGGGCTCCCATACAAAAGTTCGTCATTTTATCGATAAAACTGATATAAATCACATACCTATTTACGAATAAAATCTTTTGAAATATTGCCAAAAATTATTAATTGGTAGCCACTTTATGCCCTATTAATTTTTACCCTAATTGCACAAAGGCTTCTGTGGGCACCCATACAAAAGTTCGTCATTCTATCGAGTAAATCACTTTAAATCCGACATTTATGAATAAAATCATTTGAAATTTTTGACAAGATTATTAATTGGTACCCATTTTATGCCTACCAATTTTTAGCCCACTCAAAGGTTTCTGCGGGCTCCCATACAAAGTTGACAAATTTATACCAAAAATGATGAATTTTTATAATAAAATGGAGTGACGCCATCAATAATCTAATCAGTACGTCCCCCTAATTAACCGGAGCGACGTCAGGAGCGGAGGCAGAGAAAAAAAACCATAGAAGTTAAAGTCATGAAGCCGTATCTCCCTGGTTCTTGATTGTTGTCGAGAAGGTAGATTGATTTGTGTGTACTATGATCAAATGAATAATAGCAATAAAAATAAGGCCTAATAGTACTGTAGAGGGACCAGGCAAGCTCAATAGTCACGGTTCGGATTTGAACCTGAATCATTGCTGTTTATAAGCACACGCTCTACCACCTGGGCAGTTCCAATCTTTACAATTGACATGTATTAGTTATCTCAAACACTTCCTCATGCAGAAATTTGTTTAAAAATTGTTCTAGTTATCACCCACTAAAAAATAAATGCGCAATTTGCCCGTTCACCGATTTACAGGTATTTCACTGTTTTTACGGGTAAATTTTATATGAAATTAGGAAAGGATGCGCACTTACTTTCATCTTTACCAAAGATAAGGACAGAGTTATCTAAATTATTTGCACCCAACAAAAGCTAGAATAAAATACCTTTCATTTCAATTAACAAGTTCTCCTCTCCTCATTTTCAACCACTCAATCAGAATCCTTCTCATACCAGACAGGGATCGAAATTGTAAAGCGTCATAAATATATTCTTCACCCACATAAATTTTCCATTTTCATTACATATAAAGAAGAAAGAAAAATAAGTTTTTCCCTTCCCTCACTCCCTATACCCATTCATTCAAAGGGTATTGTTTGAGATGACCAAACACAAAATTTAAAGCCAATTAAATTTTCCAATTAAACTTTAATATTTCTCTTTCCTTATGTGTTTAGAATTGGGATTGGGATTGGAATTGCGTTGGGAATGGGGTCCGGATGAAGACATTACATATTTTCTCTACACGAAATGTTATTTTTAGTATGCGGATTACAGGAAATAGCTTTAAAAATTGTTCCTAAGCAAACAAACAAAATACAAAACTGGAAAAGTTTTTAATCTTTGATTAGCATTATATTGTGTTGTGATCGTAATACCAACTTAAAGCTTAAAGCGAGCATATTATATTTGGAATATTTTACGAAATAATGGTGAAAAGGGGTGGATATTCCTGTACATACCCTGCCCTGCCCATAAGGCAATCAAACATGTAATATTTGGGTTTTAAAACAAAAACAATTTATTAGATTGGGTCTTGTTTTCAATTTTACTACGCCAAAAAGTCGTCTACAAGAATGTTTGCTTTGGCAAAATGTGAAATTTTGTCATTTTGTCTATATCTTTATAATACCCCCAACAAAACTATGCTAATCAAACAAATTTATGGATTAAAATATAACTAATATTTATTTTATGTTGTTGGGAAATTTTGCGGAAAACTTTATTTTCAAATTTTGACTTTGAGATCATTCCTCAGAAGACTGAGAGGTGGAGAAATTAATATTTTATGCTAAATAGTTTTCAAATTAAAACCATGTCGCACCCTATTAAACTCAAAGATTTTAGAGGTTGAATTATATTATTTCCATCACATGATTTATGCTTTATGTGTAAAAAACTAGTAAATAAAATAAAGGGCCTTTTTATTCAAATTACTTTTTGGAAATTATCGATTAGAAAAAGTTTTCCTCATTTCAACTCCCCCTCTCTATGTGTATAGAATGTATGTCAACATTTTTCTTCATTTTTCCCTCCATTACTATTGAGGGGATAACATCACCGTAGATATTGTTTATTTTATCGGAATCCCTTCTCCACAATACAAAACATGGAATTAAATGAGGGTTCAAATATTTTTATGTAGTGTTTTTCATATGAAGAAAAGTTTTTCGCCTCTCCGTTATTCAAATTCCATGTCAATATACTCATAAAATATGACCCGTTTATTATGATAAATTATTTTGCAGAAGTTCGACAGCAATTCAATTATATATCTTATATCTTGGTTTGTAAATCTGGGACAGCATGGGGATAATTATGACATTAATATTCTTTTAGCTTTTCTTTCTTTCTCTTATATATCTTATCTATAGATAGAAAAGAACAGTAAAATTTCAAAAATTTTGGTCCCTCGGGAAAAGTTGCTCCAAATGGTCTGAAACTCAAAAACACGTCTTTGTGTATGTATGTGCCCTAGATCACTTGCAAACTTCATTTGGTTTGGGGATTTTTCTTAACATCAGTAAGAACGTTAATGGACCAATTCGGGCCACAAAATCTGAGGGCCTCCATCATACAAACTCACCTGAATGTTCCAGTAATCTTGATTTTACAAAATATTGTGATAAGTATCCAAAAACAGTTCCTTTAAAAATTTGAATCAGGAGTATCTTGATTTGAGGGTACCTAGGGTGGAGCGGATTCTCGGAAATGAGAAATTTATAAAATTTATAAAATTTATAAATTGCCATTTGGTCCAAGGATCATCCTTGATTTTTTTCTGATTTTTTGAATTGACCGCCCATTTTAATTTTGTACTTTTAACCAAAAATATGGGTCATCTTAAGCTACATTAGCTCCTGTTGGTCCAAACTCAAAATGTTATAAAAACTTGTAGACATTTTACTTACAAACGTGTTAATTTCTTGTTGACTCTTATTGGACCACTAGTTCTTGAGACATTTTAAATTGACCCTTAGGNTTGAGATATTTTATATTGACCCTTAGGCTCTCACAATATTTTGTATGAAAACTCGGAAAATTGGAAAATCTTGAACTAGATCAAGTAGGACCAGAAAATTGGTATACAGGGATTTTTTGGGATGCTGCATACAAGTTCGACATCTTCGGGAAAAATGACCGGTAAAAAGTCAAAGTCAAAATGGCAAAAAATTGGTTCATCGGTGGCACTGTGACCGTTTTTAAGGGCTTAAGAGTGCCCCATAGAAGAAAAATTTGTTTTTATAGTCTTATCATGTTAAATACATAATAAAAAACCACTGGA
>JXPH01069474.1:0-11993 GCA_001014845.1 Mochlonyx cinctipes | reverse complement strand
ATATAATATAACTCTTCAAACTAGAAAAGTTAAAGTCTAGAGTATTGTAATGGATCTGTTTATTTACTCTTTAATTTTAAATAAAATAAAAAATAATATTTTACTATTATTTTCTTTAATTTTATGGAGTTTTATTTGTTTTAATTTTGACAACTTTAGCACGATTTAGTGTATCGCAGTGTGGGTAATATATAAAAGGCTCAGAAGTGAGATACCCTCGGAGATACCTGTATACACCTGTCTTCGCGCCACAAAAGAGAAAAGTCATAAAATTTGTCTTAGTCTGCTGCATCTTCGCTGCATCCTAGAAGTGAGGTCTTCCTTATAGTCTTTAACAATCAATTGCTAAAGATATTACATGACTGCATGACTGCTCATGTGACTCGATCAGTAGAGCATCTGCCTGTCAAACACAGAGTACTGGTTCTGCTCGTGACGATGAAATATATTGCTTTATGTGCCCTAATATTCATAAATAATAGAGTAAACAAGGTGATTTCCGATATGTATCATCAGAACCATGCTATAAAAAATATGCATGGATAGATGGCGTTTGCTTGGTGTTCAGAAATTAGTCAGTTTTCTTGCAAACAAAAGTTAAACACTACTTGATGGGCTCAATGAACTGGTAACTCATTTGCATAACCATTAAAGTTGTGGTGGTTTGGAATCTACTATAAACTGTCTGTTGTAAGTCGAATAATACCTAAAAAGTTATCTGAAAAATGAGGAGTCGCCTGACCTCGCTAAGGAACTATTATATTACATGATAAAACATTAAAACTTTCAGTTTTCCTAGTACATTTCAAAATTTAATTACAGGTTGCATAGAAGTATGTTTTGTTGGTGTTTAGTTAAAATTCGGTTACGGTAGGCAGGAGGCGTAGGTGCCGGTCTAAAGGTCATTTGAATAATTTGAACGAGAGAAAAAGAAAAATGTTGTATTTATATTTCCGACTGAGCTGTTCGATTGTATACATTTTTCTTTCTATTTATTATTTCTAGATTTGGAATAACATGAGAGATTAAATTGATTAGATAGGTAGATTGAGTTGCACGCAAAGTAAACGTTTATGTTGCATTTGCTAGTTGCTGGATTGGAAAACGTTTGTGTTTAAGAGAAGAAGTAAAGTAGGTTTGATGACTATAATCTATGGACCATGTTAGCATGTAGGTAAGTTCCTTTCACATGCTTCGTTGCAGTAATAGACAATCATTAAAAAGTGTGTGAAAGGTCACCCACCTACATACGATGGTCTTGTGTTTTTAGAAAATAAAAGTATCAAGATTGTTTTTCTAATTGTGATTGTCCAATGAAGAAAACGCTATTCTTTACATTTATTATAACAAGAAAGTATAAATATCGATTAAACCTTGTTAAGTCTGACGAGGTTACCGTAACAATATTTGAAAAATAAATTAAAATTAAAACCTCTTGAGTGTATCAGATCTAATTTCCCATCAAAATTATAATATTAATAACTTTCTTTATTATATTGTATATATCTGAAAGAAGCAAAAAGTCATCGAATTACAAACTTATTTCCCTAAATCAATATCCATGTTACCTAACTTTTGGTTTCGTTTGGGAGCATTTTTGCATCTAATATTATACAATGGCAAAAGTACAGTTTCCAGTGATTACTCAAGACCGGAGAGAGGTGTGCTTATGTAAATTATTTCGAAGAATTCACGAATTTTTCTAATCAATATTGCAAATCACTATTCAATGTATAATTAACTTTTATTTCCGATCATGCTTTTTTATTGGAATGTCATGATTTTCCACAAAACACTAAATCAGGTTATTTTCCTCGTATACTCTCAAAGTGGATCAATACATTTTCTGTATAGGAGGTACCTAGATTTTGTTGACAGCATAGCATACATAATAATAATAATTGTATTATTAGTTCTATTTGGTCGATATAAAAATGTTTTTGTAACCTATATATTTCGATTTTGGTTTCGAGAATGAGAGATTTCTGTATTTGGCGCCATTCAAACTAGGTTAATTTAATTTTGTTTAATAAGTAATTTCAATGGCATTGTTTTGGCGTGTGATAAGAATCATGAAACCTGTCAGATCAAAGAAGGAAAAGGCGGTATCTTATCATTAGTATTCTGTATTGTTTTTAAACGCACAATTTTTGCAGAAAAAAAAGAGATTAATGTGAAGATTTAATATAAGAAAATATTTTTTGGGGTCAATTAACCATTGAGCAGCTAAATCTCTATAATTTCGTTTCATAGTTTTTAATTTGCAACATCCGGATGGATGGCGCAAATTAGTTTCACTATGACGAGGTGTGATTCTGAAATAGCTTTTTTCGGTGATGCATGAAAAAGAGGCCTAAAAACATATATCAAATCCAATCACGTACATGTTTCTTCAATATATATTTTGCATTTTCATTTCATGTAGATTGAAGAATTATTTGACAAAATAATTTAAATTGATTCGTAACAACGATGACTTTCGAGGAATTGGATTGAGAGAGGTCATCTTAGGATACCAGTATTATACTGGTATACTATAATAGTACCTACTGAGAAAAAAATTGTTAGTCCTAAACAAGAAAAAGAATATTTACAGGCATGATAAATAACATACTAAAAGTTGTGGGTCAGTGTATAAAAGGCTACCTTAAGTCACCCCAAGCTGGCAGATCTTAAAAAAAATTTCCTGTTTTTTTTTCTCTCCCTTCCCTTCCTAAAGGCCCTAGGGACTAGCCATAACTGGGCCGAAAATCAATTTATTTTAATTTTCGAAGAAAGAACAACCCAACCAAATCTGGATTGTGGTGGACTGCAATCTTTCAACAAACCAATCCACAATTCTGGCCGTGTGACCAAGTAGCATATATCTGGCTTGAATCTCTATAGCTTTTTTTTGATACAGTGAGAGCTATGCTGTTTCATACCCTGCTGGCCATACATAGAATCGTATAGCTCATTGTGCCCTGACTCTGCACAGAACTAACACGCTGTCACGTTTCCAGTCTGACAACAAAGAGTCTGTGGAGGGCATGAAGAAGTGTTCTTTAACCAAAATTTCCAAAAAAGAATGTTGACACTCCTTCCGCATGGCCACCAGGATATGAAACCTATACGCTACCCAGTCACACAAACAGAATCATGGAAGAAGAAGCATTAAAATTAGAGCTTGATTTTGCTTCGCTCACGATGCACAGATGTCGTCAATTCTTCTGAGCAATCAAGTCTCTTATAGGGATATTCCAATGGAGCCGAAAAAAATTTACATGTATTTTTTTTAAGACTTGAGAAGCGAGACTTGGCTTCAGCTAAAAATTTCTGACAAAGAGCCAATCTTAAAGTTTTTTTTAAATTGTAACATGGTTTTTCACACAATTTTTAGTACCCAGTCAGCAAGCTTAGAAAATATGCGCAGTCATGCATAGCATTCAAAATTAAAATTCTTGATGCACAGTTTCGCATAGAAAATAAAAAGAAATTAATTTACATGGTTTTCTTTAGAAGTACACTAAAATATAACAAATAATTTTTTCCGCTTCTCAATCTCAACCATTTTTATCATATGGTGGCTAAAAAGTAAAGCCATTTGCGCTTATGTCTTTCCTGACGTAATTTGACAAGCAGGGTGGGCCTAAAGCCATGGGTGACTATGTCTTTTTTGATGTAATTTGACGAGCAGGTTAGGGTTTCATAAGCGCCCATGGTTCGGAACACTTCGGGGGTAACCTCCGGCACACTTCGGATGACCATTAGCACAATTCGGGTTACCTTCGGCACATTTTGGATGACATTTGGAACACTTCTGATGACCTTCGGCACACTTTGGATGACATTCGGAAAACTACGGGTCACTTTCGGCCCATTTTAATTGTGGTCCAAGGTCGTAACCAAAATGCCATCTCGTACCCTAAATTTTAGAGTTTTAGAAATTCTCTACACAAAGTGTCTCCTAGGACGCCTCTATAGAACCTTAAAGACCTTTGGAGAGCGTAAATGAACACTTTTGTCTTTGTCCAATTTTAGTTTTGGTCCAAGTTCTTTATCAAAATACCAGCCGGTAACCCAATTTTCGTGATTTTAGAAAATATCTATGCCCTCTAAATAACTTAAAAGCCCTCTGGAGGACCTAAATAGCCACCTTCGTCTAATTTTAGTTTTTGATCCAAAAATCTTAAAAACAAAACCAGGCCGTAACCCAAATTTTTGGTTGTTAGAAATTTTATATTCAAAGTGCTCCATAAGGGCTCCTGTAGAGATTCCAAAAGCCCTCTGGAGGATCTAAATGGATACTTTTGTCCGGTTTCACTTTTGGTCCAAAGTCGTAACCAAAATACCAGGCCGTAACCAAAATTTCAGATTTTTAGAATTTTTATACGCAAAATGCCACCAAAAATACCTTCTGGACCAATTTGCGCCATTATATGATTAAATATTGTATTGTCAGTAAAGATGAACATGTGTGCATGTTCATTTTTTAAGAAAACCGTATTGATAGAAGTGGGTCAAAATTTGATTACTAGATTTAACCCAGACAAACAGAAAGACAGATAGACAGAAATATCAGCCTAAAGACAACCATGTTAAAAAATATTTTAGTTTTATAAAATCAAACTGTCACACAGTTTATCAGAAACTTTTTGATAAGCATGTGGTGTAGCATGAATCTGGCGGGACATATGTCTCCGGTTCAAGTCTAGGTAAAAGCCATTTTTTAAATTGAAATGAAGGTTCATAATTGAGTCAAATAACGCCAAGTTCCATATACATAGTTTTGAGATAATTTGGAATTTACACAAGCATTTCTGCGAAGTTGAAATGCATTAATGTAGAGTTAATTCTGTCATCATTTTACCATGCCTTATAAAGTTTAAGATGACATTACATATATGGTATTGTATGAGTTATGGTTATTTTATGGTTTTGGCACGACATATTTCATAATTTTCTGAGAGGTTTGTTAACTAGATTTTGAATTCTACATTCCAACGCGTCAAGCCATTACTTCCCTATCCTCATTCCTACAAGAGAAGTGTTAAGTAAACGCATTATTTTTATTGTCTGTTGTAATCACCGGAACAATAAGATAGTACCGTATATATCAAATAGTAGGAAACAAAACTTCTCTCATCACTCATATAACTTGCCATATACTGATATTCAAATCATTTCAACGAAATACAAAATTCCGACATATCCAGGCATACCGTGTGAAAAACTTGGCCATTTGCGGGTACTTTAAACAATCATCATTACATTTCATAGCGTAGCCCTAAATGTAGTTATTAAAACAATTTTCCTTTTATGATGAAACACCCAAGCCAGCATATTAATTGATTATAATATTATTAAGATGTAAATGATGTGAATTTTGAAAACTTTTTTCAGTTTTAAACAAACAATGGTGCCTAATAAAAGTATAATAATAAATTATAACAGTATACGATATCATATCAGATGCAATCCGTAGTAAACATGTGTAATTTTTTAATTGAATTCATAAAATATTGTATTTTTGAATGATAATAGAGATGAAAATGAAGGATGTAAATCATCTTTCTTATCTTGATGTACATTAAAAGGCAAGAGATTTACAACTGAACTAGTTTATCTCGGTCTACATCCGTTAATTCCAGCAATTTTGGAAAACGTAATCGCTTTTTACAATGTGAAACTCAATTGGAAGCCAATTGATAGTGAAATTTTGGTTAAATTTTACCCAATTATGAGAAAAAAGGTCCAATTTTTTATAATACAATAATTCATTTACATTTTATGCTATGCTGTCTACAATGGACAAGCAAAAGCTGCTTTCTGTACATAATTTGTTGGCAATTAAAAATCATTTAAACGAGATCATCCATCTACCTAAAAGCCACAGCCATTTTTTGCAAGAGATTAGTCTGTAAAAATCCACTAAAAGCACACTCTTACAACAATGAAGTAATAAAATTTGAATATAATAAAATCATTAAAAGAAAACATAATTAACCTCGAATATCGTATATCAAGCGTGCACTATGAAGTGTATTAATGGTTTTATGTTATGATGCTTCATTTTATGTAGGTAAACTGTGTATACGTCAGGTTCTTGACTTACAACAAGTGATAAAATTTTGAATTAACTCAATGGAAGTTAAAAATAAGATCTCGTAAAAATGATAACGCAAAAAGTTTGCAGAATGCAATAGAAAACTGAATTTTGTAGAATGAGTTTCAAATAAAACTTTTTATAGAGCATGGCCTTGAGTGGATTGATTTCTAAAAATAAAATATTTCGATGAAATTTTGTAATTGGAGAGTATTATGCAACTTTTCTATTAATTTAAATTACTTTCTGGGAGAATGAGAGTGCATTTTGTTATTACTTGGCGCTAAAATTATTTTATGGTACAGTGATTTGGCGATATTTGATTTAATTAATTGTAATTCATTGATTACATTACACTGAAAAAGAACCTTGCTTCCCCAACCAAGAAAATCTCACCAACTACAAAAACGGGTTGGTTAAGGAAAACAATAATTTTTAGATTGCGGAAACAAAGTGTAACAGGATAAATATCGTCCAAAGTCCTTTATGTTCTTGTGTAAATGACTATCAAACGCCAGATCATATCGTATGGGCCTGCCCCCTTTATGATAATGAGAGAAATATATTCAGGAATGATGTGTCTCAAAATCGGCTCCCTTAGAATATCCCTTTAAGAGACTTGATTGCTCAGAAGAATTGGCGATATCTGTATATCGTCAATCTCTTTTTTAAGCGAAGCAAAATCAAGCTCTAATTTTAATGCTTCTTCTGCCATGGTTCTGTTTGTGTGGCTGGGTGGCGTATGGAGGTTCAAGCTTATATAAGCTACTTGGTCACACGGCCAGAACTGTGGATTGGTTTGTTGAAAGATTGCAGTGCACCATAATCCAGGTTTGGTTGGGCTGTTCTTGCTTCAAAAATTAAAATAAATTGATTTTCGGCCCAGTTATGGCTAGTCTCTAGGGCCTTTAAGAAGGGAAGGAAAAAACGGAAAAAAAGAAGCAAAGTGTTGTTTCAAGGTACCTAATTGTTTGATATTTTTTCCATTCCACTAAACTTTAGACTAATACTATGAGCTACGCAATTTATGACAAATTCTAAAATTACGAAAAGAATATTTTTTCCAAAAAAAAAACCAAAGCTATATCAAGTAAATTCCAATTTCGTTGAAACAATTACAAAAAGTCTTTTTCAATAAGAAAAAACCACGCCGATCCAGCTTCATGACTTTAACTTCAATAGTTTTTTTTCTGTGCCTCGCTCCTACCGTCACTCTGGCGTGCCATTAGGGGGGAGACGTACTGATAATTGATGACATATATATAAGGCCTTTAGGTACCCTATTGGGACCAGGCGAGTCCTCATATTTCAGAGAACTTTCTAGGTATTAGTGGACCTACAGCTTATAGTGGATTCCGAACCACCATAACTTTAATGGTTATGCTAATGAGTTACCAGCTCATTGAGCCCATCAAGTCATGTTCAGTTTTTATTGCAAGGAAACTGACTAACCTGACATACACACATATACCACCACAATCATAGGTTATATAACTGTAGATGGTAGTAGGTGTATGCATATTTCACAGACTGACTGTACTGTGTTCTATTTATAGAAATATCGACAATTCAGATTTATCATGAACTGAAAATCAACAATCTAATTAAATAAAACACAGCAGGTTGAACCGGGAATCGAACCCAAAACCTAGTGGATGTGAGGCTAGCGTGCTAACCACTCAATTCGTCAATTGATGAAATCACTCCGTTTTATTATAAAAATGTCGATAAAAATTCATAATTTTTGGTATGAAAATTTCAACTTTGTATGGGAGCCCACAGAAGCCTTTGTCCAATTGAGCTAAAAACTAGTAGGCATAAAATGGACAATCTTGGCCAAAATTTCAAAAACTTCATTATTAAATGTGTAATTTAACGAGGTCATTTATATAGTTATTATAGTTAGTAAGCCCACAGAAGCCTTTGACCGATTAGACTCTCATATAAATTGATTACGTGTCCTTATAAAATGAATACTTCCTCCAAAATTTAAGCTCGATCGTCTAGGAGTTTTCTTGATGCAAGAAAAGTTTCGTAAAAACAGTAGACGGATCGCGGGATCGCCCAACCGGGTAACAGACGCCCACCCAATTTTGGTAGTATTATTCAAACGTGCTTATTGGGTATAGTTGCCTCCACAATTACTATGAAGTACTCTACTAAATTTTAAATAAATATTGTCAAACTAGTTTGGCAGCTTGGTTGAGGTTAAAACGGGGTCTTGTTTGGAAGGTTGTTTGTGACAAACAAGGTAACATGTATGATCGAAACAAGATCTTGTTTGGCTCTAGTATGTTATTTCTTCATACTCATCTTGTTTCCTTAAACAAGATTAAATGCTCGCGGCAAACAAGATCTTGTCTGTATGAAAAATTCCCTTTCCTTATTTGTGTCATCTTGTTTGTTTCTCCCAATCAGGCCGGCACATTAGTTTCTTCTAGAGTATTTTTCTTTATTTTATAATATAACTGGTGGTTCAAATGTTTCTAAACGTTCACGGTATAGTTTGTAATGTTTGTAGAAACTAAAAATAAAAGTAATCGTAAAATTTATTCCCTCATTCTTCCGCCCTCTCTATAAAAACCCATGAATATTTAATTTCAATTTTACCCAAATCCTTCGCTCCAATTTTATATCTTTTGCTTGGTGTGCATGACATGATACTAAAACACGAAACAAAAAATGCTTTGCTCTGTCTCATGTTTAATGGAGCATCTCCGCAAAATTATTGACCTTTCCCGCAAAACATTTCCGCCAGATAAATTTAATCAAATAAGCAAAAATACCTGTGGGAAAAGAATTGAAAAGAAAAACTTTTTTTTGTAAGATTTCATTCTTGTACAATTATACAATTTCCATCAAATGATTTAATTAAAAAATGAGATCTGTATAAAGCTATTAGCTAAGCACTTTTGTACATAATAATTACTTTAATAATGTTTCATGTATCTTCTTAAACATATAGCATCAAACATGAAATATGCTAATTATTGAATAACAAATTAAAACACTCTTTAAAATTTGATGCCATTCACAGAAGACTTGACTAATAAAATATTTAAACTGTACTATTTCAACAAGGTGAATCGTATAATTCTAATAGAAAAACAATTAAGGAAATTGTTGAAAATCGTTGAAATGTCAACTTTCCTCTGAAAACTATGTTTTAATAGTGGAAGTTAATACCATAATTTTTTCTGTGACCATTTCGAAATAATTAGCACGCACGCATATGAAAAATTGTAATCAAAACCTTTCGAACCACAGCGACAGCCCCTACTAAAATTTGATTCTGTCTGGCACAATTTACTGCACAATATTTAACTATTATCAAAACTGTGGGGACAAATCAAAAATAAAATTACAAGCTCAGAATTTACAATTAATTTATTTGGCTGTGTCCTAAATTGTGTTTTAAATTGTTAAATCAAAAACCGTAAAAAAGCACATTTGTTGTCCCTTAGAGACTCCCTAGGCCTGCAAAAAAAAAATCCTACAGTTATATGACACCTTCTGACAGATCTTGGCCTGATAATTACTTTTTAATAACTGTCACCGCAGTACTGTTAAGTAATTGTCAAACCTTTGTCATGTTGGCCAAAAAAACTGGGAAAATTTAATAAACCCTCTATTTTATCAATATTTTAAAGATTTTTTTTTACCTAGGTAAGTAACTAGAGAATTTATTGTCAAGTTGCGATATTGAGCGTTTCGTCGCTTGATAGTTTTAGGAAAGCCAAATTTTAGCGATGAAAGCGATTATTTTGAGCAGTGAAAAACAAAATTTAAAAATGTTTTCAGGAAAAAAAATTGTAAGGAAACAGTCCTTTGAAATTTTCGTTGAGTTCTATGGGAATAAAGCCACCCTGTAAAAAAAAGAATTAACTTTATCAAACATTTATATATAGCATGCATAGGTAATTAATAAATTTTCTCTCTTCATTTTACAAAAATTCTCTCCGTCGTTGTCTCTTTGATGACTTTGCCAATAATTTCTACGAAGCATAACTTCGAGCATAGCATAAAATACATGAAAACATAAACATGCATTATTTATATTCTTTCTCTCAATTCATTGTGTTTGTGTTGTTGATGTTGGTTTGTTGGTCGGAAAAAATATTCAAGATGATGATCAAACTTTGTAATTAGTCTGGTTCAGGTTATTGCAATGTTTACATCTTTTTTTACTTTTTTATAATAAATTGTGTTTTGTGGTTAGTTTTTATTCGTGTTTGGTGTTATTTTGAAAGAAAATTGATTAAGAAATTTAGACTTTTGAATAATTTATGTTTGTAGGCGTTATAGTGAGGTGTTGTAATGTCCCTTTTATTAGTAAAGGATTTTAAAAGCAAATAAAGTGTTGAAATATGTTAATTAATTATTTTTTGTTGATGTTTAGAAATAATAATGGATGAAAATAAATCGTTTTGCGGTTTTTGCAACATTTACTTCTTTATGTTATATTTATTTATTTTTTGATGCATGATTATGAGTAATAATAATACCAAGGATGCAAAACTGATCAGGAAATATAAATTAATAATTTCCTATATTTTATGTGAATATTTTAGTATCTTTTTCTTAATAAAAGCTATTATTAAAATTTACTGACCTAAGGGCAACACCCAAAATAGTCTGTTTTGCTTCTTTTTGAATTAAATCATCATAAAAATGTTATTGACGACCAGGTGGTTGAGTGGTTAGCTCGTTAGCCTCACATCCACTAGGTTCCGCGTTCGATTCTCGGTACAAAACGCTGTGTTCTATGAAATTAGATTGTTGATTTTCAGTTCATGATAAATCTGAATTGTCGATATTTCTATAAATAGAAAACAGTACAGTCAGTCTATGAAATATGCATACACCCACTACCATCTACAATTATATAACCTATGATGGTGGTGGTATATGTGTGTATGTCAGGTTAGTCAGTTTCTTAGCAATAAAAACTGAACATGACTTGATGGGCTCAATGAGCTGATAACTCATTAATATAACCATTAAAGTTGTGGTGGTTCGGAATCCACTATAAGCTGTAGGTCCACTAATACCTAGAAAGTTCTCTGAAATATGAGGACTCACCTGGTCCCTATAGGGTACCTATAGGGTACTTATAGGCTAACCACTGAACCACCCGGTCGTCAAATCGCTTATTTAACTAATTTAAATTTTTAAATTTTATTAATTGTAAAATATATTTTTATCATTGTACGACTGATTGATGAACTGGTGAAGTTTGTGAAATAGCCGAAACGTAGTCAAATTTTCAAAACATAAACGTGTTCATTTATTCAAAAACAAAAACCCATAAAAATTCACCTAACATCAGACGAGATAACTCAAAATTACAGCCTTACTGCCGACGATAGACGATACACTCTGCAAAAATTGTGCCGATCTTTAGGAAAAAGAACAGGAGTCCAATTCACCCAATATTATAAGAAAATAACTCGTAGATGAGACTAAATTGAGTTGAAAATAAGGTCTTTTTGCCGATGTTCGTCATACCTTACCTGCTTAAAGTTTTTATTTCACCGATTTTTCACATAAAATGTAATTTGTGCTTGGCGCCACCATAAATGCAAATGTATTTTGTTAGATCGCAAAGTCATTAAACGTAAATCAGCAGGAAAAGTGCAAAGGAATCGTTTACAAATACCATACAAATTAAAAAGAGAATAAAATTGAGTTTATCAATTAAGTTCATAATTCTTTCCACATTTTCCTTTTTATCTTATGTAGTCTCGTAGTCAGAACGACACTGCAAATAAAACATTTCCAAATCTCATCACGGTTCAGTGGATATAGGTACTGTTGTTCTTGCTGTGATAGATAATTAAACATTTCCTATATTAAAAGAAAAAAAATTAAACGTTAACCTATACATTAGGGTGGCTCGATTTGGAAA
>JXPH01069187.1:2064-14449 GCA_001014845.1 Mochlonyx cinctipes | reverse complement strand
TGAGCATCTTGTTTTACACTTTAAAACTATGAATCTAAATTTGTTATTGGTCTAAAAATACCTGACATATTTTAATGGTGATTCAAAAATAAGTGACACTGACCATGCCCATTATAGTGACAAACTGTGACCGTAAATCGACATCTCAAACGTAGATCATGTCATCTCGGATTTCTTTATATTGGTGCATGATGAATTAAGCTAAAACATGAAAATTTAAATCACGGGCACACCATTGATTTTTTGATCAAAATAAAAATTGGATAATGTTTAGCATACAATTTTTGACACGTTTAAGAATTTTCAATTGAATTTTGATTAACTCTCGAGTTTTAAAACAGAAACGAGTATTCTGTCATTTTAAAATACAGAAAAAATGTCACCTCGATTTCACATGCTTTACGTGGGAGGTGTCGAAATGTGCCCACCAGGTGACCACAGATTTGGCCGAGATTTTGACAGCTGTGGGTAGAAAATAGAATAATATTTATATATATTCTAATTTCTACCATACAATTTTTCTACGGTCACATCTGTGGCCACAGTCCCTGTGGTTACCTTTATCATTCATAGTCATACTAAATCACATCAAAAACTATCTATCAATATACTCGGCAGTAGGCGTTTGGTGAGAAAAACCAAAAAAATGAATATTCTACCTTCCTTGCGGCAGAGCTTAAAAAACAGCTATCAAAATCGATTTTACAGTTTGTGCGAACGTAAACAGACATTTGAAAATATTCGGCATAAGTGATAAGGGAATTTGTATTAATTTATTATATTATAGTTTCCAGCTTTGGCACGGAGCAGCGCAGTTTTCAATAGTTGTAGTTGGAATTTACAATCGCCAACTTTTTGTTCTAAGCGTCGAGTATATTGATGGATAGTTTTTGATCACATGTTGGAAATTATTTGTCCCACGTGGAAACGATGCTTTAGTTTAATGTTTTGAAATGTAAATTATAATTAAAAAACTTACTTAAGGGTGTATGGCCCTTTGAAGTTAATCGCAAAAAGCGCTCTAATAATATTAAAATTTAATTTGAAAAAGTTTTTTGGATCGATAACTTTTTAAGCCTTTATTCTATTGCTTAGTTTTTATTTTTGTTTAATTGCTAAGATTGTAAACTTGCTAAATATGGGCATGCCCTGCCCACAGATACGATACGTCATCCTTAACTGATTTGCGATAAAGGAATCCAAATCTACCTAGTTTTAAGCCCTCGACCATTAGTTTTTAAGTTGATGACCAGATTTTAAAATCAGACACAGGGTATAAATAGCCTAATTTGCTCGAACTCAGAAACTGGCGTGAAATTTCAGACAGACCAAGATATTCTGATTTTTTATGCACCAAAAAGCTTATGCTGAGCATTTCAGCCGATGGTTGGCCATTTTTACTTCAGGCTATCAAACTATATATACCCCAAAAAAATTAATAATCCACTTTACTTGAAGAAAAACGATTGCGAGGGCCAACATTTCAAGGTTTGTGATTAAAACGTTAATAAACATCAATAACATTAATACGAGCGTAATTTCTATAAGCATTGGTATCAGACCAAGGAGACACCGATTATAGACACCGTGGCTTGGATAGAAAAACACTTTCTTATTAAGTAAAAAGTGTCCATTTTACTTCAGAATATGGTAGATGTTGTATATCAGAAACAAAGGTCGAACTATTTACTCAATAAAATAGTTTTTCTGCCCAGTCCGCTTTTAAGTTGTAGGGGTGGGCTGATTGAAATTACACTTGTGTCAATGTAATTGATGTTAATGCATCTGGCACCTGTCCCTAAAAATTAAATAATCCAAAAAACTTTTTACAAAACCATAAAAAACAATTAATAAAATTAAAAATAATTACACAGCCATACCTTGAAGCACAACATATTCGGGGGCATGCAGAGGGTGTTTCCAAAGCACCGGCTTACCTTCGACGCGGATGTCCTCCGGTTGATTCTGGCTGGTGACGATGTGGCGGCGTTCGGGATTATTCTGGTCGTGTCGTCCGCTGAAGAAGAGGACGAAGTCGTATTGATTGATGTGGTTGTTAATTGATTTTGGTCTAGTGATGACATGAGGAGAGCTTTGTGTTTTATTTTTGTATTTTGATTTGAGTGTATTTTGTTTTGTTTGTGATTTTGTTTTGTGGGAAAAATGGATAAAAACAAAAGTTAAGTCATTTCGTTCCAGGAAAAAAATAAATAATAATAAAGAAGCATGATTGAACGAAAGGAAATAACGCAATGGTTTAAAAAAAAAGAATGAAATTGCACTCACCAGGATTTCTCTGAATATCCTTCAAACCTTTCTCAATATTAATTCCTAGCTCGGAACCAGCTCTGGAACGCACAATATTTTCCAGCTTTGGTAATTCATACACGTACAACTCGTAAGCAGTACTTGGTTTAATCTTCAGACTATTTGACAGAATGAATTTTATCTGAGAGTTTGAAAGCTCACATATCAACATTTGCTCCGCCGGAAGTCCACAAAGATCCGCCAGTAGCATTTTTAGATCCCAGTATTTTAAATCAGAATTTAATCTTAAGCCATACTTTATTGGAATTGTTCCATCGAGAAGAGTTACTAAACAGAGATAGTTAAGGTTATTCATTGAAATAATTGTTAATTTAACGGATTTACTTACCTACAACCTCACAGTAAACGAAATTTTCAACAGGTAGTGGCAAACTGAGCAAACTGAATGGATCAAACCGCACCGAATCTCGTCCACAACCCAAGCAGCTTACTTTTGATTTGAGTTGTCCGTAGAAAAGGTCAACGATAATACTTTGATTTCTAGCGTGGTGTTGATTCCATGCTTCTGCAGCGACAACGCAATCAGCCCGACCATCGGAATCTTTTAGTTCTGTGTACGGTTTCTCCATAACACGATTCAAATCTTCATGTAGCGAATCCAACAGCCAGTCGAGAAGCTCTTGCGAATCATGTTGTCCACCACCGGAGAATTGTGGAGCGTGTTTCGTCATGCAAAACCTCAGTTTTAGAGGAGCGATAGATCTAGTTGATGCGGTCCAAACCTCTTTCAGGAGTTCAGAGTAGCGTAGAGCAAGCTGTCCTTTTGTTCCCAACTTGTTTGTCGTGTTCAGTTCGTACAGATGCATTTTCTGACGGAAATATTGCGTTAGTGGTTGAGTATTGAAGAGAACTTGAAGAGCAGCGTTCATGAAGCAAGTGTTGCCTAGATTATGAAGCCCTGTAGCGCCCGGTGGATGCTGCGATGCTATTGAAGCGATTGTTGCACGTCTTTCTTGATGATTTGTTGATCCACCTTCATGGGATAATGTTAGAGATCCCAATTCTTCAGGCCATGTTAAATCTTTGTTTCTAATTTCCAACAGTATTTTATCATTATCTGAAATTGAGAGCTGTTGCAGTGTAATGTGCTCTTCTTCTAATAGGTAATGGTAATCTGAGGAGGAGCTGGAACCAGAACCAAGATAATGCCATAGTCTAATGTCTTCCGTTTTCAATTTGAGACGCTGGCACAGAAATTCTCCAACCTGCTTGACGGTGGCTAATCGACTGAAGGCTGCTGTGTAGGCTAAATCTTGTTTTGGAGTTTGGAGAACGGATGACACGTTGGCACTCGGGTAGTTTCCAGTAGTTAAAGCACCGTAGCCTCCAGAAATACCCCAAGAATTTGACTGCTGGTTCTGAGGTGGAGGCACTTGATGCATATAAACCCTCAAATTTAAAGGATACAATTCTAGCTCAACTTCAACAGCGTTTGGAGGTTGGATAACCTGACGAGGGAGCGAAAGTTGTCCTCCATACCACTGTGACAATGCTTTCCAAAGTGAATCCGGAACCAATTCAAAGTCTCTGTGTTGTGCCAACGTTAAATCACGCTTCAGCCTTCCGCCTTCCCCGGTTAACGTTTGAATATGCTTGTAAATGTTCGGGGCAATTAAACAAGAATTGTCAATTTGTCCCGGAGGACTATTAGATTGCCGGCCACATGAAATTCCACTACTTCCAGACCCCAAACTCGAAGAATCGCCGGTTCCCAGTAAATCTCCCATACTTTCTGTTGAATTTGATGTGAAACTTTCATCACAGATCATAGCCTCATCAACACTAATACCAACAATTGCACCAGCCACATTATTTCTATTACTACTATTCTTACAATAACCGCAAGATGAACTACTAGGCGCCTGCGTATACTGCAGCCAATGCTGCCACCAATCCGACGAAATTAAATACCAAAACTGTCCAACTTTGTACCCTCGCCGCACCTCTCGGTTCAGCCACCCTTTCACAATGTCATTCTCCAAATGTTTGCACTGCGGCCTCAGTCCTAGCACAATATGACACACTTCAAACAGTAAATCCTGAAACGGTTGCACCAAATTCATGTTGCTCTCTATACACCAAATCAAAAAATCTTCTTGACTAAACGTGAATTCAGGGACAGGCGAAACATCCTCGTCGAAGCTAGACGTCCTCTTATACAGCTCCCTTAAAATCTGTTGTGTATCAACATTTCTGTATGCATTCATGTTCGTCTCTTTCGCAACAAAAATCAGAATGTCAATCATTTGATTGATCTCGTTGAAATTCAAAATGCCATCACGATCAATGTCGAATATTTTGAAGCAAAATTTGCTCCTCTCCACAGTAGGACCACGACAAGCAGCGCTGACACCGCAGCACAGCTCTTTGAAATCAATATGGCCATCATGATTTTCGTCAAACGCTAAGAAAACGCCTCCTAATGCTGATTTTGGGACAGGAGGACTGATTAGTGGCCCTAAAGATTCTAAATCTAATTGTCCAGTGGCCGCCAGTCCCTTCAGCAACCAAAAAACTTTCTCCAAATCCCCAATATCCTGTTCTTCCAAATGCGTTACGCCAGCAAGAATTTGGAAAAATGTTGGCGTCTCTAGTTCTGAGCTCAGATTGACACAGGACTCCTGCAGCAGCCATTTGGATAGTATGGTAGCACCTTTATAGATTTGAATCCACGACTTGAACTGTTCGATGGTAACGCGATCGCTTTGGCCAAATAACGAGATTTGGTAGTTGCTTTGAATTGTTTTGTTGTTTGGTTGAAGGTAGTTCGTGTTCAGGATGTTACTTTGGTATGTCGATTCAATTTGAGTTGCCCTTTGGAATTCGTTCTTAATAATATGCGTCCCAGTCTCGTTACAGTAGAGAGTCCAAAGGAATCTTGAAAGGAAAGAAAAGTTTAAAATGAATTATCGAGTTTGAGAGAGACCTATTTTAAATTCTTAAATGCCGGAAAAAATAACTTTCTGTATAGAGAATGCATTAATTGAATAATTATACATCAGCTTAAATGACTTAACTATTCTTGAGTTTCTTTTGTTTGCTAATTTTAATATATATAATAATAATATACCTATTGCTAATTTTAAACACTGTTGTATTTGCTTTCCTAAGCACTTTATACTCCATTTTCAAGTTCAAGTTTACCGCGCGTCTCCGTTTAAAATTATTATTTTTTATTAATTTTATTATCAATTAGCAGCACACTTCACCTGCTGATTTGTTTTAAATACAATTTAATTTAGTGCTTTTTTAGTTGCTTATGGAATATTTGCATTTAAAATATTTGTAGGGAAAAAGATGGTTATATGGGGGCTACCGGTTAGAGTCCCAAAAAATCATGCTCCGTCTAGATAACAAGTACCGGATATTTTGTTGATCTCCTCGACCCTCTTTCTATACCATTAATTTTATTTGAACATTGCTATACTTTTTTCAGTCCGGAAACAAAAAATTAAAACTAAATCTCGTTTATAAGAGATAATTTCTTATCTACAAATCATTCCTTCTTTTCTGTTTTTGCCACTACTTTTTAAATATGGTCAAATACGAAAATTATCTCATTTCTCTTGTGTAATGACTCATAAAGTTATGAGTTCAATGGCCATAAGATTTAAAGTAACTTTATTTTTGATATAAAAAAAAAATTAAAAAAAATGCAATGTAGAAATAGATGATAATTCACCGATTGTAACCACAAATCAATTAATTATATTATATGATACCAATATTGTGCATCAGAATAATTAATTTTATTTTAAAATTACACGGCACGGCATCATACGTTTATGGGTAATTAACCCATACATACATTAGCCTTTTCACATACAATAATGTTAATATTCTAATATTTGGGGTTTAATTTTCGAGTGCCTCTATATTTTCGGTCCTCATTCAAATTGTAGACCGCTAATACACATTTGTTCTTTGGTGGCCACTTTGGATAACTTTGTATAAGGCTGAACTTAGGTACAATATTGTCATAGGCTAATTAATAAACATCAAATCAAAAAATGATAACGATCAATATCCCAGTGGCATATGGGGTCCACGCTCCACCCACTCGGTCGAAAGCCAGTCAGTCGAAGGCCAATCGGTCGAAGGCCCGGTCGTTCGGTCGAATGCCGTGGTCAATCGGTCGAATGCCATGATTGGTCAGATTTGAATAATTCCCCAAGAAATTTCCCTTCTTTCTAACCATTTTTAAACAAATTTGAATAATTTCCCAAGAAGTTTCCCTTCTTTCTAAAAAATTCTATCAGAACGGGCTTCGACCGAACGACTTTTTCGACCGAATGGAATTCGACCGAATGGCTTTCGACCAAACGACTTTCGACCGAATGGCTTTCGACCGAGTGGCTTTCGACCGAACGGGGGTATATCGGCATATGGCGTATGTATTGTTGTCGAATAGTCTTGGATTCTTTTCAACACTAAATTGCATATTCACGGTTTTTTTTGTTGATTTTAGCTCAAAATTAAAAAACTTGTTGTCAACAATGTTGAAAAGCAAAGCTTTTATTATATTATTGGGAAGTGATAATTTTTCAACGAAATGTTTCGTTGTAGCAATGTAGATTTCCATCTTCTTATGATCGAAAATTACTCTAAAAATGACGTCAACAGAATTTTTGCTGTAAACTCATTTGTATCACATGAAAATAGTAAATACGTAAAGCTTGTTGAATTTGCATATTATTCTATTCGAAATATATTAAAAACGTAAAATTAGAAAATAAAACACAACACTATCAAAACAGAACAGAATGGAGATAAGATAACATATATGTGATTATGATTAGCGGCGTTTAATATGTATGTCACGCACTTGATCTCTTTTATTAACTCTAATTTGATCAGTAAACAAAAAAGCTTCAAAAAAACTCACTTTATTTTCTCCTCTTGCGTCCCTTTCGTGAGCAACACTAATCCGCAGAGAAGTTCTTTGAACGCGATACCTTTTGTGGTTCCACCGCAAGCCCCATAGAGCCAATCGGCCACCACATTTGGCACTCCTTCCCCCAAAACATCCTGCGCAAAAGCGGTTTGGCTCAGCACTGTCCCACTTGTTCCCGCCGATCTCTTGAAAGCATCCTTGATGCGGCGCAGCTCCGAGTCGGTGACTGGAAATATAATTCATTTTAATATAAATATTTATATTCAAGTGCGCTAAAAATAGTAGGTAAATAATAAAAACGATTTTAATTTAATGTGACTTTTTTATGACTGCATGAGTTCATTTTTTATTGGAGTGTACTGGATAACATTAATATTAAAATATATTGACTATTATTATATTCTTTACAATTCTTACAATGTGTACTTACTTAATCATCAACGTTACAATCGGTCAAAATACGAAAGATATCAATGACAATGTGCTAATAAAAAATGCGAATTTTATTCACAATATCATCGTTAAGCAATGGAAATAGAAAAAAATGATCTTACATTTTTTTAACTTTTCTTCTACTGTTATACAGACATGAAGCAATCTAGAGTCTGAAATCTGAAACAATCATACACAAGAGCGCTTAATCTTCGGGCAGACAAAAAATGAGCAGCTGAAAATAAATACCTAAATGGGCGCCAGACGGATGCATCCCAAAGCTGCGGTATAAAAGAGGGAGGGTGCAGCTCTGGTGCTAACTAAAGCCGAGTAAAAATCGATCCCTTGAGTTCACGTTCCCGTCGGCTGGGTACTGAACATCAAATCATCCCAATAAAATTGAAAACAGAAAAGGATCAACAATCAATTTCGCTGATTTCGCGGTTTTTTATTTTCTATTTTTTCATATTTTTTGGGTCAATTAGGTCTTTAACCTCTAATTATAAAACTGCCATATTCACTCACCTCTCGCTGAAAATTCTTAAAATTATTTCCTATCGATCCTGTTTGCGTGAGCATCGCCTTGAGAAAAGTATGATCTCAGGATAGTCCCGCATTGATCCTGTTTAGGACATATCAGGACATCCTATTCGGCTAGACTTTTTTACCGGGTATGAGTGCGGCGAGTAGTCTCAGGAGGCGGCCGGGTTTTTCCGGATCGAGTTTTGAGCCCGCCTGCTACACCATTAAGTCCTCCTTTTGTGTATCCTTCACATGTTTCCCAAAAGAAAAAATGAGGATGTAGCATTAGGTACTGTAACTGTACTCTGGTAAGGTTGATCTCGGCCTATAACTGTGAAACCACCAAGCATTCGTCCTTAGCGGCTGCTGAGGATGTCTTTTTGTCCCTTTGCTAGGGTGTAACCAAGTGTAATTCAATAATACTTGCTACAAAGTAGGCAGAGGTGAAGCAAAGCACTCTAACGACTGCCGTATTATCTGAAGGTGAAGGTCAAGGATGCATCTCTGGTGCCAACCAAAAGTTGTTGGGGGCTCGAATAAAATGTAGCTGTAATCCACCTTCTGCTTCTCTAATTTTATAATTTATTAGCATACGAGGAAAAAAATCACGAGACACGTAATAAAAATGTGCTTTATTTCAATTTTATACATAAAATTTAACATTGAAAATGATAATGTACAATCTCTATTAGAAGCTAAGTTCTGTTTCTGTATAAAGGTTCATTATCACCAAAATTTTTGCAAAAAAAACATGTTTATATTTGGGTTATGATAAGATATAAATCTTGTCTCTGTTCGCTACACTATATATACATACTTTACTTCTAGGAATAGGTGAAGCGGAATGCAATGAAATGGATAGTTGACCTATATTCGAATTGGAACATTTATATCAAAACAACATCCATCAATTTAATGGTGAATGAAAAGAGTGCTCCCAAAATCACAATTTCATCGTGATAGTAAAAAACATTCGGAACGAAAATTTGCTACAAAATAATGTTTTGTTGTTCATTCAGAAAATTAGTGGCCATATACGTTTAATTGGAGGCTTCCTTCCTACTATTTACCTATTTGTCATCAAATATAAATGATTTTAGAACTAGCCATATTACGACGCACCCTCTTTGTATTATGCGCGTATTACGCACGTATGCATGCGTATTATTTTACACTTGAATTAAGCGCGTATTACACATGTATTACCTGTATTACAGATATAAAGGACGAGTTCGTTAATGGGCCAAATCGGGCCACGGGGTCTGGGGTCCCCATACAAACTCATCATAATTTTTCAGAAATCTTGAGTTCTAATGATCGGAATGAGCTCAAATTTGGAACATAATCTTGTGGTAAGTATCCAAGAACAGTTCCTAAAAAGTTTGACCCCGGGACATCGGGATCTGGGGGCTACTGTGTACAGGAACTTCCAGAATTCTTGATTTCTAGTGATCGGAATGAGCCCAAATTTGGAATATACGCTTTTGGCAAGTATCCAACAGCAGTTTTCAAAAAAGTTTAACTCTGGGACATCGGGATCTGGGAGCGGCTAACTTTATTTCTGTTTGCCACATTTTTGCTACTTTAAGGTAGCTGCATACATTCGATATAAGTCTTCATGAACTGTTGTCTTACGTACCTTTTATCCACGCCACAATACTAATAAAAGGTTGTGGCCAAGAGTAAAACCAGAGGATATACAAAGAAAATACAATCTGGAACATAATGCTGTTGAAGTGATCTTGCCCTACTTGATCACCTACATGGAGTTTTGCATAAACTTCGGGTGGCTTTTAATATGCATGTCTGAGATATGTCCATAAACATAGGCGTTTTGAACACGTTCCTCATCTAGAGTACAGCTTGCTGGGGCTTTGTGGAGAAGTATTATAAATGCAGAATAGCTCGCAGTGTTTTGAAGGTGCTGCACGGTATACCGTGCAGCATGTAAATCGGAGACTTATATGTCTTTGATTTACATGAATGAACTCTTTATTTGCAGGTCTTTTTAACGAACAGAAAACTTTCTAATGCCACGACTTCGGACGGAGGGATTTGGTAATTCCTTCAGAATAGAGGGTGCTAAAGTTTGGAACTCTAATTACTCACGTAATTGGAAAGGATTTCGGCTTTTAAAGCTGCAACACTGGAGTTCTTCAAAAGCTAGTCAACAAATAACTTTTGTGCGATGCTATTTTACTATCTTAATGCGTTAAATAATTGTAATTGTTTTTATATTATCATTTATCAATCGATCTGTATCTGTATAAGCATTTTCCACATCATTGTCAATGAAAAGTATTATGCTTATTTATGAAATAAACAAAACAATATCATTCTTGAAATACGTTGGAAAAAATTTGGTTAAACTTTCATGAAATTTCTTCCACCAAAGCAAAGCATTCAGCTGGACATTAGCTGAATGCTTTGCTCAAAATACAAGTTGTACAACAAGTAAATAATACATAATGTTTACATCGAGTTTAAAACTAGTTTGGCTTAGCATCCCAAGCTTCTTTTCACCTATATGAAATTCTCGAAGGGAATGAAAAGTAATCAATTATAATAACTAGCAGAAGATTGTCTTTATAATAATAGGGGGATTTAAAAAATAGATACAAAGTAAGTTAATATTTGAAAACAATATGTTGTTTTTGTTATTGTTTACAGTTATAGTTAACATATATATGTCAGTTATTTCGAGCCAGTAAAGTTCAAGATACTTATACGAAATAGAATAAAGCTCGGCTCGGAAGCCATTGAATATAAAATACTGCCATGCGAATTCAATGGTAAATTTTATAATTTAATCAGCAAAACAAACAGTGTCGTTAGGTACAAAATGTTATTGTATAATTAAATCTATGATATAATAAAAGAAAAGTCTGCAAGCTTCAGTTTATTTTTATCTCAGTTTTTAGAAAGATAAGTGAGTATAGGCTCTATACTTGTTTTTATAGATATGAACCCCTCTCGTCATCACACCCAAAAGTGCTACCCGAAATTATCTTGAAATAAAATAAAATATAATCACGTTTTGCAAATAATTTTTTCAACACCTTGTTCGGATAATTTCAGCTGAATTTCCTCTCCTACTCGTTGCAAAATTTTATGGAAACAAACAAAATATCATCATCATGAAGCACGATATAATTACTTTTTAAGTAAATATTTGTACTTTGATTGTGTAGAATAAAGTTTTACCTAATTTAAACGCGTTTCAACTGTATTTTTAAAACTAGAGAAAATCATATAATTTTCCATACTATTCTAGACTTAGTTGGGATCTCTCACATCTTTCTTTTTAAGAATTAAAATTTATCATAACTAAATAGGTAGGTATTTATTTTTAACAAGCTTAGGTAGCAAATCATGTTTTTCGATTTTAATTTTTTTTTTTCAACCATTTCGATTCTTAATTTTTCAAAATAAAAAATCATAGAACAATGAACTAATTTCGGAACATTATACTAAATGAAGTAAATGTAAAATATAGCCTTTTTGAACAAGTGTCAAATACAGGCAGTTTTACCCTACAGTACCGAGAAAAAAATATTTTTGCCAACTTGACTAATTATTGTGAACTTTTTATCATTGTTACGGCAAAGCTAGTGTTAGATGGTAATCAGTACTGATGACGCATCAGTGATGAGTTGAATTTTCAATACTGCATACAACGTGTCTCGGACAGTTTCTGAAAATTATCAAGAATTCAGGATTTTTTCATATGGATCGTTTATGGGAGTTTTTAAATAGGACGTATTGGGATGGGATTCCCTAGGGGTGCCGAGGGCCCCAATGGTGTTTAATTTTTTTCAGAAAGCTGGTCGGAACAGTTGGCAAGGCAATTGCAAGACCTTAGTGCGACAATAATGTGAAGAACTGTTTTTGCCTCCTCAAAATCGCTTTTCTCATACACTTTTATATTTTAAGTGTTCTGTTTTCACAAAATCATGTCTAAAATACTATCACAAAACACAAAAATATTATGAAAATTTTTAATAAAAAAGTTGCTGTCCTAATTGTGTCAACGTCAACACATGTCTTTTGTGATGCTGTTTTTAAATTGTTTTTAAATTGTTAAATTTTTAAATACTTCTAACTGTTTTTTCTTGTTTTTAATTATTAATCAATGTCTATATAAGCATTTTCAATGTGGGACTGTCCACATTGTCAATGAAAAACTTTGTGCTTATTTATATCCAGAAA
>JXPH01069088.1:0-10345 GCA_001014845.1 Mochlonyx cinctipes | reverse complement strand
AAAAAAAAAAAAAAAGTTAAAGTAAAAACTGTAGAGTTAAAGTCATGAAGTCGTGTTGGCCTGGTTCTTTTGTCATTTAAATTTCTTTTTTTCCTAAAAAAAAAATTCCTATTTTGTCACACAAAAACGGTCCACTGTTTATCTGAAATGTCCCAAACGGTTTTTAGCAAATTTCCCTGTGTCGGTGTTTTATTTTTTATGTGAACTGTACTCTACTCGCACTACAATTCTTGGTAAACTACGTATGGACAGATCTCTATTCTGCGTAGTCTCGTTAGTACTTCACGTAGTGTTGTTCACGAAGTCAACTTGTCTACGCCCTTTGAATCACTTTCGGGTGTCAGACAAGGCTGTTTGTTGTCACTAGTGCTTCCTCTAATGCTAGTCAATAATTTCAGTATCTATAGAGTATGGTTGGGGAAGATGGTGGTGCAGCTAAAGCTGTTGAAACCAGCATTAAAAAGACCCTGGAGTATTTTTCATCCTTAACCGTATATGGCGCTTCTTGATCTAAAGTCCCAGAACATAAATCAATATATTTAGATTATGCGTAACTGTATGTACATGTTTGTCAGACCTGGCTCGGGAACAAAAAACGAAAAATACAAGTCTTCATCAAACGCTGTCTTCATAAAATTTTATGTATCTTTTGGCGTCGCCGCATCAATGATGAAGAATTGTGGCAAAGAACAGAGCAAAATATATCAATCTTGGGATACATAGCAGAAAATTTGGTTAGATTGAGCATACTCTCAGGAAAAGTCCCGAAGAAGTTTTCATCAAAAACTTGTGTACAACCAACAAGGTAAACGGAAAAAAGCACAACTGAAAACACCTGGCGTCGATCAACGCTGGTGGAAGCAAATGCTTTGGCAAAAGCAAATAGCACTGTGACATTCGAGATGGTGACTTTTTATTGATGGCCTCCCCTCTTATCAGTATTACCTTTGGTAAAAGATTAAATAGGCTTAAAATTATATTTTGTTCCTTTCAAAGAAAGGTGATCTTTTGTGGAAACTAATCTAGAGGTATACGTCCACAGCGGTGTTGGTGTTGGTGGTTATTGTTCATTTCAAACAAGAATGATTCGTTGGAAACTTATGCTACACTTAAAACTAAGTTATGTTCCTTTCAAGAAAGGGCGTTACAATTCCTTAAACTAAGACTTCGTTTAAAACTAAGTTTTGTTCATTCCAAAGAAGTGTGATCCCTTGTAGGGTTTTAAGCTCAACAGAGATACTGAATAAATTGAAAACCAGGCTTAAAATTTTATCAATCCTTAATCCGGTGCCAAAGACAACATCTGCCAATTACGGAACGATGCCGAATGTCTACTATATTGATACAAGTTTTTGTTGAAAGTCAGGTGGGTTGCAGCGAAGGGCTAATCCTTAATCAAATTAAATGTAATCCTTGTATATATCTCATGGAAAAAAGTCCATAAAAATCCCCAAAAATCTAGAAAAATCCCTAAAAATCCTAAAAACACTTTTGTCCATGTACGCAATTTTTATATTAGTTCCTCAATTGTATGTCATTGACTTTAAATATCTGGCATATAGGCCCTTGTCTAGCAAACACTGAAAAAAATAATGATTAAATTTACTATAAACGAGAGTAATTTCAATCAGAATTATGTTTAAAAAAGGTACCAACCAAGAATTCGAATAAAAGATCACAGTTTACAAGAGAAAAACTTTAATCCACCTTGTAGTTTCATTTTTGTATCAGTTGGACTGTGTAGAAAGCCACGATTAATTTAAATGAAGTGGATTTTTTCTTCATCTTCATTTCCACTGCCATTTCTGTTGCTGTTCATTAAGAAGAAAGGTTGTTAATTGGACTCAGCCAAAATATGGTAAGATTTTTAAGGGTATACATAATTAAAACCACCCTTACCTCACAGCACAGTCATCGTGATCATCGTCGTCTTCATTATAATCACCCTCACACCTCACCCCCCCCAGCAACGACATAGCATCGTACACCATCTTGTAGCAGCAGCTCATTGAAATTTCATCTCCCACCCACAGTGCTTCTGACATATATTTTCCACCAATTCCAAGATTTGTAAATGAGGGGTGGAAAGAGCAAGAAAAATATTAAAGGTATGTTTCTTAGGTTATATGGGTTACCAAATGGAAATAAGGGTGAAATTTATTTAATTAAAGAATATTACACCCTTAAGAATTTCCCTCCTCTCTCCGAAACATTTCGCTTTTGTATTTTGTATGTTTAAAATTAGATTATGATGTGGATGGATAAATAATACAGGAATATTGTCACCTTGTGTTCTTTTAATTATTTCGCAATCTCATTAAAATAAAAGACACACAGAGCTGATACTTCGTTGCTTACTTTTCTTTTCGTTTTCCTTCGAACCCAACACAAAGTCGCAACCAATTTAGATTTTCGTGATAAAATGAGATATTTATTTTTGTATTAAAAGGATCTTTTATTTTCCATGAAGATGCGAAAAAGGGAACTCTCTCAACTGAACTAGTTTTATTTTATATTACAGAAATGCTCGTAAATCTTGAGATGGTTTCTATAGTAGCCATTAGGATGTTAACACGCCAATGATTCTGAATTAGGGTTATGTGTAAGAAATTTTGATCAGCATAAGGAATTTCATGATACCTATAAATACAATTTTGTCACTGATGAATTGTAAACAGTTATTAAAATTCTTATGATCTTCGAAACAATTTTCCACAAAACCAGACTTATTCAAAAAACCTTAGTGATATAGATCGATTTCACTTGCCTTCGTTGGAAGGTGTTCTGACTGTCCTGGTTGCATCGGGTGCAGGTTGCCCTTAATATGGCTATTTTGTAGAACTTAAGAGATAAAAATCCATGGCCATGGTTCCCGAAACCCTGATTCTCATCCAAATTCTTCAAATAAATCTCTAAAGTACGATCATCTTACATTTACTGTCAATGTATGGCATTCAATGATACTGAATTTCAAGGGATGTTAGGTTTTGCTGATGGAAATTTTTTTCTCCAAAGATATTCGATTTTTGCAGAAACTTGTAAAGGAAACCTGCCAGTAAGAATCAAGTTATATTATGTCTTTAAAAGGAAATACAGAAACATTTTATGATCATAAGTAAGACATAAGAGGCCAGTTCAAAATGCTAAATATGCAAGAACTTTAAAAACATTTTGAATGTTTGATTAGTGATGATTTTTGTGCCCAAAGGATTGGATGTGTATTAGATATATAACCTCTTTCCATGAAAGAGGCAGGTCTTGTAGTCTTAAAAATATTTTTTACGAATTTTTTGGCCCTATAATTATAAGTAATAATGAATTACTGAAAAAAGTATGTCTAATGAGGATGATTGGCTATGCTATCTCACAAAAATTAAAGACCCTTCCTATGAAGGAAAGAAGGTTAACTTAAAGATCAACATCGAAAAGATGAATGGGGGAAATTTGAGATTGACGGTAAAATCGTCGACGGTAAAATCGTCGACGGTAAAATCGTCGACTGCGTCGAGAAATTTACTTATCATCAAGATCAAATTCTCTGGATAAGATGGCCTCGAACGATTCCTAACACTGAATTATGGTANGTAAAATCGTCGACGGTAAAATCGTCGACTGCGTCGAGAAATTTACTTATCATCAAGATCAAATTCTCTGGATAAGATGGCCTCGAACGATTCCTAACACTGAATTATGGTAGCAATGTTATATGACCAGTATGGAGATAGAAATTAGGCATCTTAAATTTCGATGGATTGGCCATGTGCTATATACGAACGGGGCCCGGAGCAGTAGCTAAGAAAACTTTGGGATACTGCTTTCGGGAACGAACCAGACTCCAGACCCATAGGCAGTCAACGCCAAACTTGGCACCGTTTCGTTAAGTCAGAGTTGGGTGTATCTAATGATGAATGGAGTGACGTAATAGCAACCGCAAGGGACCAAATGAGATAGAATAGGACTATTGATCGTCCATGTCCCATTATGGGCACCATAGTCCCTTAAATAAGTAAGTAAGTATGTTTAGTTAATTTATGGAAGTATAATAGAAAAATGTTTTAAAAATAGTAAACCCCTATAAATTTATACTATTATTGAGTATATTTTACTAAAAATATATAAAAAAACAAATTTTTTAAGTATCTTGAGTATTCTTGGTAATTTTACAAGTGAGGCTAGAGTCCTAGAGGAGCAAAACCTCATTTTTAAATATAAACATACCGAATGACATATGAAATACACGCAAAAATAAAAATTAAGAAGAATTCTCAGAAAATTTACATTTTTGTCCATTTGGTTTAGGATGTTAGGGCCTCCAAACTGCCCGTTTTCCATTTTTAGGCAAAATATTTATATGCATGCGACGTATCAAATTTCATGAAACCACTTCAAAATTACAAATTTCTTCAAAAACTATAATTCTGACCATTTGACCATTTAGCCATTTGGCCATTTGACCAAGGCCTTAGAGCCCTTGTCAAAAAAATAATAAAATTGATAATTTGGAAAATTTTGACGCCCTAAGGCCTGGGCCAAATAGTTAGAATCATATTTAGTTTTCCAAGAAATTTGTAATTCTGAAGTTGTTGAAAAAGTCCTTAGCCAGATGGACAAAAATGCGAATTTTCCAAAAAATCCTCTTGATTATTATTACTGAGTGTATTTCAAGAAGTTTGATATATCACTTGAGAGGTTTATGCTTAAAACTGACATTTTGACCCCTAAGAGCCCGAGGCCCTGGCCACTAGGGGAAATGTCCATGAATTCAAAAATAATTCAAGTTGGGGTTTTTCATGTATTAACAATAAAGATTGGTAGCTCCATACCGTTTTAAACACAATTTAAAGAGTTTGGCCGATCTGGTTTCATGACTTTAACTTGTTTATTTTTCTATGTCTTCGCTCCGTGCTCCTAATGTCACTCCGGCTAGTTAGGGATAAGAGAGATTTCTATAAGAGAGTTCTTACTGATTACTGATGCCGTCACTCCATTTTATTATCGAAATTCATCATTTTTTGTATGCAAATGTTAACTTTGTATGGAAGGCCACAGAAGCCTTTGTCCGATAGGGCTAAAAATTGTGAGGCTTAAAATGAGTACCAATTAATAACCTTAGTCAAAATTTCAAAAGATTTTATTTATAAACTGACAAACTTTTATAAGACAGCCCACAGAAGTCTTTGTCCGATTGGCCACTCATGTCATGTGGTCTTCTGAAACAAATACTTCATCCAAAATTTTAGCGCAATCGGACAAACCATGTATAGGAGTTTTTTTTTAGATATAGAAAAGTCTCAGATAGGCAGACGCGCGACTAACGTCCACTTAATTTTGGTCGGAAATGATCTTCATTTCTCGACAAAATGCATAACCTTCACTTTTAGAAATTAATGTAAAATAAACAAATCCATTACAATACTCTAGACTTTAACTTTTCTAGTTTGAAGAGTTATATTATATCTGGTGTAGTTTACAAGTATGATTTGATTATTGTTTTGTGTCCATCTGCTGAGAATAAGTTTATTGGACCATTTTTCAAAAGAACGAAATTTAGGGGTGTTCGGCTTACCTAGGAAGATGTGGGAGATGGACGTAGAGTCACCTCCAGCTGATACAGGAAGATGCTGAAGAGGACAGTAAGTTATTTTTTGTTGCTTCTGCTCCTACCGTCGCTCCGGCTTATAAATTTTAGCTGAGCTGTTTTTGGCTACCTCCGCTCTGGCTTGTTTTCATTACCATCATCAATATTTCTGTAAGAGCCCATAGAAAGCTTTGGCCAATTGGGCTAAAAATTGATTGGTTGACAATAATTAGTGTCATTGCCCAAAATGTATGCCATTTTGTTTGATTACGTCACAATTTATTTCTATTTTTTATTGAAATCACCTACATTGGTGTGAAAGCCCATAGTAGGATTTGGTCGATTGAGCTCAAAATTGATGAGCTGATATGGGACAATAATTAATGTCCATGACCAAAATTTAAGAAATTTTGATTAATTACGTCAGAATTTATTTCGATTTTTCATTGAAATCACCTTCATTTGTATGAGAGCCTATAGTAGGCTTTGGCCGAATAAGGCCAAAATTGATTGGCTGATTTCAGACAAAAATTAATAGCCATGGCCAAAATTTTAGCCATTTTGTTTGAATACGTCAGAATTTATTTCGATTTTTCATTGAAATCTCCCACAGTAGTAGGCTATGGTCGATTTGACTAAAAATTGGTAGGCTGATTTGAGACAATAATTAATGTCCATGACCAAAATTTCATCTATTTTGATTGATTACGTTAGAATCTATTTCGATTTTTTCATTAAAATCAGAAAAATTTGTATGGGAGCCTATAGTAGGCTTTGGCCGATTAACACCAAAAGCAATAGGGTTTATTAAATGAATATTTAAAAATTTTCCTGAAATTTTCAGTTCGATTGGTCAATAGTTGCGACCGCTATCGTTGGAGAAAAAATGCGGACAATCTACAGTATACAATCTACAAACTACAGCATCCACAATTTTTGTCGCAAATGATTTCTGGAGGTCCAAAACGTATTTTAAAAGTAAAATGGCCAATTTAGATATTTTGACTAATTACTATACTTTAACTTTTTTCAAGAAAAGTTAAAGTAATACATTTTCTCATGTTTTTGTATATGTTGCAATAATTAATTATGATAATTCTTAATGGTGGCACAGTCAGTGGTTGGTGTGTATTGCGTGCACCTCCACCTCCTGCTTTGTGCAGGATCATCATAGAACGTTCATGTTTCCAACAATGTTACCTGATGATTTGTCAAGTAGGGTAATTCTGCCTACCCTACTTGACAAAAATTTTGAAAATTTCAAAACGCCTAGACCGAAGAAATCTCCTATGGACATTAGCAACTCCCCTATTTTTTTGCGAATTTTTGGTCCTAGTACAAAGTCCAATTTTTTTTTATTTTTTAAACAAAACGGCGAATCAAAAAATTAAAGTAAAAATTATCCATTCTAGAGCTCAAAAACTGTCAGTTTTGAGAAATTCGCAATTGGAAATTCTTCGAAAAAATCATGTTGAAGAATTGACCAAATATTTTTAAAACTTTTCCTTTGCATTTTTTATGTTAACCCCTAGGGTTAAGCAATCCGCAGTCATCCGTGCTCTCGGGCTTAGTTTTCGTTTGTTGTTGTTTCGATATGGAAAGCTATTTTTCTCAATGCAATTGAGGTGCAATTACTTTGATGAAACTAGGTACAATAGTTTGAAATTTTTATGCATCTTTTTGCAGTTGTATTAGATCTACCCACAGAATTGTGCTCAAAAATAATGCATTCAACGCCTCCACGAAAATAAATCAAAACAAAAAGATTCTGCGACATCTGGCGTCCTTCCCTGAACGCAATCAATTCGTTCTCTCTTCTCTCTTCCATTTCACAGCATCGCATCCTGCATTTGATTTATGAAGTCTTATACCCCAAGGCACCACACCACATCGAATTTCTTCATATTTTCATTTGCTCAAGAATGTGAGTCGCAATAAATCATTTCGTCTCACACACAGTACATTATTTAATATTCTTCTAACACTTTGTTTTGTAACTCTTGTAACAGATCGTCTGCAGACTCCATGATTGTCTTATAAAAAGGGAAAAGATTTATAACCTTGACATACTATACCCCCAGAAAATGATTATATCCATCTGACCCTTTCAGTTAGTTGTGAAATGAAAATATATTTTGTGTATTAGGTAGGAAAATGTGACATCCCCCACCCTAACACCACCCCTCCATACACACAGAAAATCATTCATTTTGTTGTAAGAGAGGCTTGTGTGGGGTTACTACAAATTTTTTATTATTATTTTTGTAATATGATATATAATATTAAACCTTTTTCCATTTTCCATAGAATATTTTTAGCAACGCCAGACTCAATGCTGTTTTTCGTTCAACAACCTCGAACAGCAGATGGTAAATTTACGAAAAAGAAGCATAGAAAACCACACAGTAGGTTATAGCTTTTAATTATTTATTTCCAGAACTTTTTGTCATAGGGACTCATCTTGGGATTCAAAAAAGTCTGGTATTGTAAAGTACTTGGAACGGATTGTGTCAATGCCAATTTAAGATAGGAACTGTTCTTGGATGTTTATTAGAAGCCCATATTCCAAGTTTAAGTTCCGATAATTGGAAAGCTCCTGAGTCCTGATGAATAAAAGTTAAGATCTTTAGGTCCTATACGATTAAATTTTGTTAGGAACTGTCCTGAACCCGATATACCTGGAAGTTTCTGATGCATAGCATAGAAGCGATCAGATCCTAAGATCCTTGGCTCAAATTGGCTTAAGAACTGTTCTTGGGATCTTACCGAAAGTTTATATTCAGAATTTTAGCTCATTCTGTTCATCAAAACTTGAGCTACCTGAAAAGAATTGGTGACGTTGTATGGGACCCCCAGAATCCGTGGACTGATTTGGCCCTTGATCAAACTCGACTTTGCTTCTGTCGAGAAAAGTCCACATTCAAAATTTCAGCCATATTGGATAAGATTTATGTGAGTGTGTATTGTGTCTACAAACACACACACACACACATACACACATTCTAAATTTTAGACTAAATGGCGTAACTTTATACAAGGTATCATTCTTAAATTTTATTGAACACACTTTATTCTATCCAGAGCAATGTAGGAGAAAAGCTAAAAGGAAAGGATTGGTGATATTATGAATACAAATACCTTTTTTTCCTAATTCCACTTTCGCATCCAATCCTAATTATATACCATTAGAAGAAATCTCGCAACCAAATTTGAATTTTATGCAGTTCAAAAGAGCAGAGAAGGATACGAAAATCCATTAAAATCTTACAACTTTTATTTTTGAATGCATAATGCAAATGATTTTCTTGTAAATATTCATAGTATTTTGTAAGTAGAGTAGAGAGTGAAATGGATTGGAATTAATTATGAATAGTACAGTTAATTCGGAGTGCAGGTCTTTTTTTACTTGCTGTTCAAGGTCCCATCTACCTATATCGATGAAAACATTTCACAATACATTAGAAATAACTGGAGAATGGACCCATAGATGAGATTAAGGATCAGTTGACTTCAGGGGATCAAGCCCGTCCAATAGAAGGTTATGGCTATGAACAAAAGTTCTGGGGTGAGTCCGTCTGGATTAAAGTTAGTTTAAATCAGTGGCCAGGTTCCAAAATATTGACGCCTCCAATCCAACTATTCAAAAATTGAGCTAGAAACATGAAAATTCAAACCATTATTTTCTCGATCGAAGTAAAAAGTTTTAAGTAAAGAATTACTCCGCCATTTTGAATCCAATCGCTCCTAAACTCGATCTTGAGTTTACATGTTTTACGTAGGTGCGCCGACATATGGTGACCTACAAATTATTGTTTATACGATAGTAGAGGTAATGGGCCTATTCCATGATGCTATTTATTTTTTACAACTTGTGGCTAAAAATATGATGTCCAAAACATATACAGCAAATATTGGTAATCGGCTAGTGCAAGTTACCCTATTCAATCAGCACAGATGAGATGTCATACTATCTGTGTCCTTCGTAATGTAACCCCAAGAACTGAACAGGACTTCTGCTGCATGAACCTTTGTTGCAGACACTTTTCTTTGTTATCAAACACTTTTCAAGTCTAAAAATGTAAGTTATTGTTTCAAACATTGCATAAAAATATAGGAGACCACAAAGTGGATTATGTAGCATTTGATTCTTATTTATTGTATATTTTGTGATAGAAACTGGATTTAGACTTCAAAAAAGGTGGCATGTGAAAATTTTAAAGAGGTTCGGAAAAGTATTTACAAAGTTATCCAAGAAAGTCTAGTAATTGGANATCATACGTGCAAATTTCGAAGAGGATCGGAAAAGTATTTACAAAGTTATCCAAGAAAGTCTAGTAATTGGAAGCACCAGGAATGAATAAAATTATCCTGAATTTAGCATAGAAACATAGAACTTAAGAATACTAGAAGTTCCTGGTTCATAGGAGCCTTTAGATCCCGATTTTATACGCTCAAACTTTTTTATGAACTGTTTTTGGATACCTATCACAAGATTATATTCCNCGATCCGATGATTAGAACTCAAGATTTCTGGAAATTTCTGTTAATTTTGTATGGGAGTCCTTCGATCCCGTAATCTAATTTTGCCCATCTACAAACTATTGTTTACTACTGACAAATAAAGCATCTATACCCAATTTAATCAAAATCGGTTGAGACGTGAGTTATCGTCCCCATATACACACAGAGAGACACACCAAATTTTTTTCGGATCTACGCATTTCAGCCCAAATTGAATAACTTTTGTGAGGACAGAAAAAATTCTAT
>JXPH01068930.1:0-11107 GCA_001014845.1 Mochlonyx cinctipes | reverse complement strand
TTTTATGCCACGTTTCTGCACATCAAACGCATTTNTTTCTGCACATCAAACGCATTTCGCAGCACGTCATCCAACATAACCAGGAACAACAAAGGGGTAGCAAGCATCCTTGTCGAACACCATTCTTCACGGGAATAGGGTCAGTGAGACTATTTTGATGCACGACGCGGCAAGTGAAGTTGTCGTAAGATTTTTTGATCAGATTAATAATCTTTGCTGGAACTCCTCTATCGCTTAAACTTTTCCAAATTACGTCCTGCTTTAGCAGATCAAAGGCTTATATGCAGATTAAAGTTTCCGAAGCATCACAGAAATATCTGACTAAACACTCATAAAGGGTTGTTTACGTATTTGCGTTTGCCTTTCGTCATGTTTTCAGAGAATTATGGATGAGATATTAAAGGGACTTGAAGGAGTCCACTGTTTTTAGATGATATATTAATTGGAGGTGAAATTTATCTAAGTTGAAGAGAAGAATTTTTGAAGTTTTAAATAGACTACTGGCTAGGTTAAGGTTAAGGTGAATTTTGCGAAATGTGAATTTTTGGTAAAAAAGATTGGGTATTTGAGATGAGATTGGGCATGAGATTTCAGAGAACGGGTTTAGTCCATCTCCTTAAAAACTTAAGGCTATATTGGAAGCCTCTTTCTTCGTCTTTCATTGGATTAGTGAATTATTATTCTTAGTTTGTGCCCAATCTTTCAGTGAAGTTAAGTCCTCTTTATAGTTTGTTGAAATTAAAAACCCACTATAAATGGACAAAAGAATGCGACGAAATATTTCAGAATCTTAAGAAAAGGTTATTAAGCCGTCAAATTCTTGAGAACTATGATCCAGATAAACTAATAGTGATTATTTGTGATGCAAGCGCATACGGGGTAGGGGCAGTTTTAAGTCATGTTGCCAATAATCAGGAAAAGTCTGTGTTTTATATTTCCAGTACACTATCCAAGGCTGAAAAAAAGACCAAAACATTCTCTGTGAGGCCTTGGCAGTAGTATTCCCGATGACAACATTTTTTAAGTACATTTATGAAAAAAGGGTCAAAGTAGTAACGGATAATAAGCCCTATTTTTGATTTTAGAAAAGGAATGCCTTCTCTAGCAGCCAACGGGAAAATATACTTATGTCTTAAGCATTTACGATTTTGAGATGAAACACTGGAAGGGTGTAAAGATTCCCAATGCAGATATGTTATCGAGATTACCGGTTCAGGGTGAAACGGGGGTCGATTCCCAAGTGGGTAAAAATTTTTATTTTGAGAATGAATTTCCCATTAATTTTGAAGTTATTAGTAGTGAGATACTAAAAGATACCCTACTTTCAAGAGTGTATAAGTACGTACTGGAAGGTTGGAAGACGGAGCATGTGCAGACAGAGTTTAAGTTTTATTTTGAAAATTTGAAAGGTTTGACAGAAGAAGATGGATGTTTATGGTAAAGGGAGCAATCAGTAGTTGCAGGATCAGTGTTAGAGGTAATACAAGGTTTTCATCTGGGAAAAGTACGCAAGAAAATTTGTGCCAGAAAATATGTTTATTTGAGAGGTATAGATAAGCGTATAGAATTGTTTGTAAAGGAATGTGAAGTGTGTGCTAGTATGGGAAATGCCGTTCCCAAAAATTATTCCAGTTGGCCAGAACCAAAGCGTTCTTTTGAAAGGATTCATATAGAGTTCTTCCACTTACAGGGTAAAACTTTGTTGATTGTTGCAGGCAGTTTTACCAAGTGGTTAGAGGTCATACCAATGACAAAAACAGATGCTAAGACACCTTAAGGGCATTAAGGTCAATTTTAAGAATATTCGGATTTAGCGATGTTTTAGTCTCAGACAACGGTCCTTCTTTCAACAGTTTGGAATTTGAAAATTACTAAAGCTACTTTATTTGAACGGATAAATGCGTACTGATGGGCGTCACTCATAAGTGAAAAACGTCCGTTGATTTGACATTGACTTCGACAGTTCTACGACATAATTATTTCCACATAAAGTTTATTTCCTACAGCATAGTATGGTGATACAGTGAATATCAACGTCAGTCAAATCGGATTTGCACACTATTGTTCCCCGGATTGTTGTTGCCAAGTCAATTGTTCCTCGAACATTTGTTCCTGTGGACAATTGGCCCCACACATAGTAAGACAAATGCTCCTCACAAAAACTAGGACAATTATTCCCCACGCGTTGTCATTTGTCAATTGTATAATTTTCCAATCATAAACCTGGATCAACCTTACCTAAGTTTATTAGTAGTTTCAGGTGAGCGACCGTATTTGCAGTCAAATATTCTGTGATTTCATCCATAGTGTGCGCGGACAATAATTGTCTTACTATGCGTGTGCGAAAAATAAAAATAACAAAACTACTGTATATGCTATGGTAGAAGAATAATAATAAAACTGTAAAATTACTAGTTAAAATACCATATATCTTATCTCCATTATTATACAATTACCATACATTCACCGGTGGTTTAAAATGGTAAAATCGATTTACCATAGAGCTTTATCATTGAGTTATCATAAAACATGGTAGTTAATAAAATGACGAAAATATTGTTTGTCGTAAATAATTAGGGTAAAGTAAAGATACCAGTCCGTGAACCTCCTTTCAGTTTTGAACCTTCTAGTGAATAATAATGATTAATAAGTATATGAGCGTTTATAGTGGGGAAAAAACATCTAGTATTTAGTAAATTCTAGTCAAATTTAATCAAAAATAATATTCTAATCATTGAAGCGCCAAATCTTTAATAATCATTATTATTCACCAGAATGTTCAAAACTAAAAGGGGGTTCAAATTCTATAAAATTTGTAGTAATTCTGTGTTTGTACCATTTATTAAAAATTACTATAAGTTGCATGGTTTTTATATGTCACTTTGATTTGATCTGTAGGGTAATTTATTTATTATGGTTTACCATACATACCATATAATCTGTAGTGTATGAATAGCACTGTATAGTATCATCATGGTACTTTTTTTTTTGGTGGGAAACAGTGGTCTTATTATGCATAGGGAACGATTGTCGTACTATGTATGGGAAACAATGGTCCTACTGTACTGTCTCGAGAACAATTGGCCCACGATGATCCCCAGACAACACCCGACAAATCAATTTTTAGTTGCACAGAAAAAAGAACATTTCAATTTTTAAATGCCAGTCCTTTCACTATCCACTTTGTGGAATTAAAATTGAAGAGTGAATTTTTTAAAATTTTATTTCTGTTTCGCATTTCAAACAATTGTGTCACTAAAAAAAATTTTGGCACTACTCAAATTAAAGTATAGTAAATCAAATTCCTGTTGCACAATATTCAACCGTTTCTTCGTTAAGGCGAAAGTTTGCTGCAACTTTTCATCGTCATTTCCTTTCAAAAGCTTCTGCTGTTGAGCAATGAGCTTTTCATTTTCAAAATTGTACTTGTTTTTAACAGATCTAAACCAATGAAGCGAATTGAAGCTCGTTGTTTGATCCAAAAGCTTTAAAATGTAAGCAATTCCGATCGCAAATCCATCGTCCGTGAACAAGGCGCCAAGTTTGTCTTTTTTCGTAAGCTTTTCCTTAGCTTTCAAAATGTATTCAATGTAATTTATTGTTAATGGCGGGATTATCATGTAAAAGTTTGTTAAATGAATGTTTTCAGCATGGCGGAAATACGGGATAAAAGTGTTTACGAGCAACCGAAAATAGTTGGTGTCGACTTGATAATTCTTACATAAATTATTGATATCGTTCTCTAATTGTTCGGCTGCATTTACAGTGTTTTCACCCAAATTATCTTCTGTAGCGTACTGGACAAAATTTAAGTTCCCATCGATTTTAGGGAGAAAAACTGTCGCTTCAGTGCATTCATGAAGGGCTCCAGAACGAATCATCCGAACGTACCCCATCGCATTTCCAATATGGCAAATTAGTTTTCGGAACAGGTCCATGTACGTCTCCCCACTCGGAGAGAGGCCGAGATTTTTAATCTTTTTATTAAAGGCGTTTGCACGCTCATAATCGTACGTTTGATGCAAAGCGTCAGAGTTTTCGTTGAAATATTTGGCGTCACTTTGGAGTCTCGCCTTAATCTGTTCGTCATACATAAAGTGGGAGAAGGCAAAGAATTTTTGTCGCAAAAATTGGAATGTGTAATTTACTGTCGTATTGATGATTCCGCTTCCGTGCGTCCGCAATGAGTTTGCGATGTGGTTGATGTTGACGGTGTTGACAAAGTTGTTGTTGCTTGACTGTTCAACAAACACTTGATAGTTTAGGTTGTAGACGTATTTTGAGACGAAATTTTCGATGTGGTGCATTATGTCGAGGATGTCGAGGCCCTAAAGCAGATCGTTTTAAATATGAATAGGTAGTATTGTTGAAGTTGAAGGATTAAAATATACCTGATCCAAAGTTTGTTTTGGAAGCTGGTCTTCCGTTGTTGTCAAATCGTAGTGATGTTTAGCTGTGCAGCGCATTTCCTTGTAAACTTTCCAGTCGTGCAGGGAAATTGAAGCTAAGGTGTAGTACATGTTGCTGAGGTAGCGTTGGATGTACTCTGGAGAATAAGGAAATGATTTTGCAATTGATAAAAATTAAGCATTGAATCCTTTAAAAATTTGGCTGTTTTGACGTTTTTGTAATTCTGGCTAAATTTTGACATGGGTTTGATATTTGAATAACTTTGCAGGAAACAAGAGTTTTTAATTTTTTTTATGAAAGTCTCACAATTAAGGCTAATCAAGGACTTAGGTAACGAAATAATGGAAACACCTCAAAAACCTAAAACTAGAGCTATAGGAAAAAATACCATAAAAGAACCATACATTTTATGGTGAAAACTCCACCTTTATTTTTTAAATGATAAGAAAAACTACAACCTTATGTTGACAGATAACCGTACGTTAACCATACAATTCAAGGTTTTAAAAACATAAAATATATGGTATTTATATGGTTTGTACGAATATTACCATAGAACTTAAGGTTAATTTATGGTACTCCCTCTAAAAACCATATATTTTATCGTTATTTTTCTAAATTACTCAGTTTTAATCACCACATATTCTATGGTTAAAAGAATAAAATATATGGTAACCAAAAATTTTATGGTTCTTCCATAGTTATTTTTCTTAATTACGAATTTTCACTCCCATATAGTCTATAGTTCCTCTCTGGAATTTTATGATTGTTCTATGGTTTATTTTTTTGGGGCCGCATGGGTCCAGGCTTGCCATAAGTCTGAAAAAGGGAGCTAATATGGCTTACGGTTACACACCAGAACCTGCCCAACGGGATAACTAAAGGCTTCCTGCTGTGTAGCTACGAGGTAGGAAATTGAGAGGAATTAATGAGGGAAGCTATGAGGAACCCGTGAGAAAATTGTGGGACTCCATACATTATTTTAACGACCTAACGGCATTCTCACAGCTTAAAATAAAACGATCCACGAGGAAAAGCCACATGTTCACGTTTACATTTTAAAAATTCCCTATGGCTTCCTCATGCCTTCCTCACCGATAGCCTTTTTGATGCTCAAATAAGAATTTGGGTGCTATTATAAATTTTTTGCAATGATGCTTAAAATTATTTACATTTAATCATAGCCGTTAGGATGCCGTGGAAGTGCCTAGGAGGAAGCCATGGAGATGTTCTCACGACTTATTTTACCTACAAACTTTTGAAGAAAGGAAATCCTCTAACATTCTTGCTGTTTTTGTATTTTTGATGTTTTTGAATTATCCCTGCTTCTAAATTTTATAACTTGAAAACAGATATCACATTTTTAAGACTTAAATCCAAACTCCAGTACGACCTTACACTAGGGCTTTGCTCAAAATTATATTTTTTTCATTTCAAAAAGGAATAATTCCTAGCCTTTGTAGTAAAAATTGGGATTTTTTCCCTGCCTGATGGCAAAGAAAAGTAATATGAGAAGCCTTAAACTACGACTACGCTTAAAAAAGGGGTTTGTTCCTTCTCATGAAGGATGCTCCCTTTTGGGAGACCTTTAAGCCATGGCTAACACTCGATTAGGTTTAATTTCTTCCAAAGAAGGATTATCCCTTGAAGAACCTTAAACTGATTTTGGAGGCACATCAAATGCAAAAATTGTGTAGGGATTTTTTCCAGATTTTTGAGGAACTTTAAGGATTGCTTTTCGTGGAATATACTTTGATTTTTCAAATGATTAACGATTAACCCCTTGGGTGATTCTTTGAAAGGATTTTACAAGGGTATTTGTTTATTCTTCAAAGAAGAGCGAATATTTCTGGCTATAAGAGTGGTACATGAGACTTGAAGTCTGATTCAATCTCAAATAAAGAGCCTACTCGATAAAAAATTTAACATAGAACAACCATGAAAGTGCATGGAAGAACCATAGAATATATGGTGAGTGAAAATTCGTAACTTAGAAAAATAACCACATAAGAACCATAAAATATGTTTGTTAGGTGGAGTACTATAAATTGACCTTGAATTCTATAGTGAAATTTGTAAAGTAAACCATAGAATCCATATAAATACCATATATTTTAAAGTTTTTAAAACCATTAAACGTATAGTTAACGTACGGTTATTTATATGGTTTTAGGGATTTTCCATACGCAACCACCTCATATTAGATTGTAGTTTTTCTCATGTTGAATTTATAAAATAAAGGTTTGCTTCACCATAAAGTTTATGGTTCCTTTATGGTCATTTTTTCGGGTAGAATTGAATATTTTATAAGTAAAACTAACCTTTCAACACAAGATGATTTCCCCTAATCAGCATCGGCGCCATATTGATAAAAACATGAATGTTGTTGAGCAGCATCAAATTGTCTGTAAAAGGATTATATTTTGCCATTTGCGAATTTTTCGTGTAATAATCCAACCGAATATATGTTTCAACATGAGCGCAAACTTGATCAACAAGTTTGTCGTTGAACGATTTTCTGTGATACTCCGAAAACGATTTTAGGCAATTCCGGAAACTCTCATGATCGACTATTTTATCGATCGAGTCAAAACATTTGTTTGCGGACTGTAAAATGTACGTAATGTTGTGTTGATTCGTCCTTTTCTCGTAATAATCCTCGATGTAAAGCGAGAAAAAGGATTGGTGCCAGTACAGAAACTGGGTATCGCAAATTTGTTCGATCTTTTGTTGTACTCCGCTTAGGGTTTCTAACCGGTCAAACAATAATTTCAGTTTTTCATAATTCTCAGCCCCAATTGTCGCTTTTGGGTCTGCTGTACAAAGCGATAATCTTGCGACGTTTATTCGATTTTTAGTCGGAGGACCACTCATCGATTTTTCCGCAATATTAAACGATGATAATCGATCAACGAAATAATCGCTTTTCTTCGAATTCGATAATTTTGCGTCTTCAATCAGTTTTTTCTTCCCACTTTTGATTATGGAAAGGATTTGATGCTGCAAATATTGCATAATAAAATGTTTCGTCTCGATCACGTTCCTCTGGTTCATGTTGAAACAGTTATAGATCGTCGTAAGATACTCGATCAACTTCCAGATCGATTGTAAAATTGTCTTTTGAATAGGAACATGCATAAACTGATGAAGGGAGGTAATTGATTTCAGCAGGAAACTGATCTCTTGGGCATAATGAATACCTTCAAAAATTAGACGACATTTTTGCTTGATCATTTCAAGGTTGAAATCGTACGAGGTTGCTTTGAAGGCTAGATCAATTCTAACGAGCCAACTGTTCATTTGAAGGCAGTACATCATAATGTCTTTAATCAATGTCTTTTTTCGAAAATTGAGGTACGATTCTCGCGCCTTTTTGTAATCGGTTTTATCGAAATCTTTCAGGGATTTGCGGGCATACTTCTGCAAGAAGCCATCGGGAATCCACACTACGTTTCCAATTAAGGGCAGGCCGCAGAACTGTAAAAAATAATAATAATTTAAAACTGGAATTAAGTAATGACAAAAGGTATTCAAAGAATTTCAGGATTTTTTCGAATAATTTTAATGTGGCAGAAAATGACCAAAAGGCCTAACTTTCTGTACATTTTTTACCAGATTAAAAATATTTTAAAATAAAAAAGAAAAAGGCAACATTTTTCTTATGGCAAAAATTAATCATTTTTGCCATATATGAAACATTTTGGCAAATTCCATCTGTTGAAGATCAAACAGAACTGCTTTATTTTTGTACAAATTTTGATCATTTTGTCACAGTTGCATCAAAATTTTATTGTTTACACATTTTTGCCACCTTATTGTGGCAAAATTGTAGCCACATTACAACAAATTGTTTTTGTTTTATACCAAAATCATTTTTTTTAATGTTAGTCGATATTTTTTAACCATTTTTGCCAACATATATGAAAACAGAAAGAGAGATAGTTTTTGCAGGGAAATTTGAAAATACCTGTAAAATAAAAGAAAGTTTGAAAAAAATGTTAATGCACAATGTTTGTGTTGCCACATAATTACTGTAAGAAATATACGCAAATAAGAGTGGCAACACCATATTTTTACGAGGTTGCTTTTTATACTCTCTTGGAAAAGGTTTTTCTTCAATTTTCCTTTAAAAATTATCTGTTGCCAATAGTTTAGATGGCAAAAATGTGACAACTTTTTTTTTAAATTGACAATACTAGTACCAAAATAATTTTAAGAATTGATAGTATGGCAAAAATATTGCACAACTTTCCAAATAAATTTGGTCAGATTCTGGTCCCCTATGTGGTAAACAAGAGACAAAATACTAAAAATTGTGTATTTTATGGCAAAAAAAGTTATAGAAAATTGTCAATCTTAGCACAAAGATATGTGGCAAAAACGTGGCTTGACAGCAAATAAAACGGAATGGTCAGGGTTGATAGAAAAGTACAAAACTTATTTGTTGATTTGGAAAAATACCACATTTGCCTCTTAATTACCACATATGGGACCACAATCTGACCAAATTTATATGGCAAGTTGTGCAATTTATTTGCCATAAATATTACGAATTCTTAAAATTATTTTGGTTCTAATATTGGCAATATCTATTTCAATTTTATGTCACATTATTGCCGTCTATAATATTGGCAACAGATAAATTTAACAGGAAAATTGAAGAAAAACCTTTTCCAAAATTGACATTTTTATTCTAAAAATGATGAATTTTTATAATAAAACGGAGTAACGTCATCAATAATCAATACATCTCTCTTAATGGCACCCCTGATTAGCCGGAGCGACGTTAGGAGCGGAGGCATAGAAAAAAACTATAAGTTAAAGTCGTTGTGCCAGTTTGGCCATGGCCAGGTTCTTTTTGGTCGCAGTAAGCAAAAGAAATAGTATGCTCATAGTAAACTTGCTGTACCCGAAAAAGAATTACCATAAAGGAGCCATAAATTTTATGGTGAAAATTCCATTGAAAAATCATAAATTTTATGGTAGAAAAACATAGAAAACCTTATTTTCTAAATTCACCATGAGAAATCTGTAATCCGATGGTGGTTGGTTTCCTAATGAAACTCGTCTAAACCACAAAAATACCCGAACGTTAACCATAGAATTAATGGTTTGAAAAACATAAAATATATGGTAGTTAGGTTTCTATGGTTTATTTTACGAATTTTATTTGCTTGATAAAGTATAGTATAGTTTTGCCTCCATTTGCCACATATTTTGCGATTTGCCACATACGTGTAGAAACTGGCAAAAATGTGGCAAACAGTAAACTGTTTTTTTTCGATTCACAGCAGACCAACACAACGAACGGCCGCTGATGACAAAATGTCAACATGAGAAAATGACAACCATGTCAAAAGGCTAGCACGACGAATGGCTAACATGACATGACATGTTAAACCATTTTAACCTAAAAAACTGAAAACACTGAAGTGAGTCTTGCTCTTGATTTGTAAAACGTCCAAATAAAATCAATTATATTAAATACTGTGAGACCCCCTATTAATCGATTTTTATAGATGATCAAAAAACATAAATTTAGGTAATATTGAAAATAATTGTACTAGACCTAAAATATATCATAAGGTGAAATCTTACCTTTTCATTAATTTCCCCCATATTTTTCATCAGCTTATTATCAATATTCAAATAAACGTAGTGATAAAGGTTAACAAACGCATTCAACTTTATAATATTTCGAGTCTCCTCAAAATCCGACAGTCCCAAATGATAGCCCAAAACTTCCGCAGCCTTTCCTTTGATGTATTTCAGCAATCTCTCTGACAATATTGTGGCGGACTCTAGGGAGAGTGCTTGTTTTGTTGTGTAAACTGCTTCTAAGAGTATTTTGTAGGTACTTCCCACAACCCAAGCCCCGATTTCTTCAATTCCGGAGATAAGATCGTTCAGTTTATCGGCAGAGCAAGGTCTCGGCATCTTTTTCGGATTAATTCTCAGCGCTTGAATCTGTTTTACGTAAAACGTCCAGTACGTTTTGAAGACAGAGTTTGAAATGATAGTGTCAAAAATTAGGGGAAGATGAACGAGCTCAGATAAATTCTCGAAAATTATGTCCAAACTCCAACTATTATGATTTAAAGCGGAAAATTGGTTTTGAGGGTCCAAAAGTGCTCCTAATTGTTGAACGATATTGTTGGACACTTCAATAACTCGTTCAAAATAACATTTTAGTTTCGCCAAATTCCCCAAATAGTTGCTAATTTTTAGTAGAGAAGATTTATTTCTCTCGATCGACGTTTCTTCTTTCAATTCTTCAGGGTCTTCGTTAAGACTTTCATCAAAATACAAAAATTTGAGAATGATTTCATTAATTTCCATTTTAAGGCACGAAACTTCTTCGCAGAGCTGGGCAAAAACGAAAAATGTTTTGTTCAGAACTTTGTTCTCTGCTTCGATCAAGTAAAGGCACGAATTCTTTTCCTGTTCCACCGTTGTGTCCACATTGACCACACTGTTCCATTCATTGTCGTTAGATGTTAAATCAGATAATGTTGAATCGTATTCTTCGATGAATTGGCCATATTCTTTGATTTGAGTTGTGCCATAGTAATCTAAAAAATGGGAAATAATTGTAAGAAGCATAGGTTATATAATCGAAGACATTGATACAATTTTTGAGCAATTTCTATTCAAAGGAACTGATATAGCATTTTTTCTGGTGTCCGAGGGATTCACA